>QLOY01000421.1:0-34496 GCA_003313965.1 Megacollybia marginata | reverse complement strand
AACAAGATTCTTCGACATCTGCAAAGATCACAGACCTCGAGCTGGAGAACTCGGAATCATTCATGGCCCCAGTCAGACAACAGCTGCGACATTCGACATAGCTGTTCGAGGAGTAAGGTATCTGCCACGACATTCCGCATAGCAAATACGACCTCGTAGACTGTGTTGCGGGACCCTCTGGCTTTCTATGAGTCCGTGGCGTTCAACGCCTCAGACATGAGAAGATGGTCTGCCCGTGGTAAGATGCCTACAATGCGGTTAGTGTTGGAACGCAAAATCACAGACTCCGAGCTGAACAACTCGGAATCGTTCACGGCCCCAGTCAGACAACAGCTGCGACATTTCACATAGCTGTTCGAGGAGTAAAGTATCTGCCGCGACATTCCGCATAGCAGATACGACCTCGTAGACTTTCCAACGCCTAATCCAAACTTCCAACGCTCCCTGAAGGGGTCCCTTTGATCATTAGCACGAAGGTGGTATTCCGTACTGTTCGATAGGCTGAATACTGTGAGTACATCTGTAGAAATGGGATTCACAGGCCTAAGCGGTATTAACACGGGCTTGTAATACGGAACTTGGTGGACGAATATTTTGTATTCCTGGAGCACCGAACATGATACGAGACAGACTAGACACAGATGACCCTAGTCAATCTGGCCAAGTAGATAGCAGACTGTGCAGTCTTGCTATTCGACGCTCTGACGGTAGTCTAGAGCAAGCGGTCTAGTATAAAAATTGCACTAAATGAAGTCAGGAACCTAGAAGAAACACATGCTGCTTAGACTTACCTTGGTGTAACCGAGGGTGGAGTCTGTATCTTTCACGCCAGTGTCCATATGAGAAAAAGACCACTTACATAATAATCTCATTGTTGATCCGACGATACTTATGACGGTACATTTGTACACAAATATTCACTCTGCGCTCCGATGTAAGTAGAAGTGCGGCGCAATTTGAATAGCGCAGAGCGGGCAAAATGTCGTAGCAGTGGAAAATATTATTTGTACAAATAAACCCTCATCAACGATGTTACATACAAATGCCGATACACTATAATAGTAAGCATCACAGCTCACGATTGACAAGATTTTCGATCCTTCTTGCAGATGTTGTAATAAGGGAAGGTGGTGGTGTCAATGGTCAATTTAATAACACGCTATTGAGCTGGAAGGATGCGATCCAGGAGCTAGATGATTGACTTATGTTAGTGGCCACGTCGAATTAAGGTTGATATAATACAATCAATTACTGGTCTATTACTATCTCTGAATCAACTAGTCTGTTTTATAGCGTGGAAGGCGAAAGCTGTATGATACTGTTGCAGTACTGCAGGTCTTTAGAAGATGCTAAGAGCCGAATGGGAACGCACCATAAAGCAAACTAGGATAAATCAACATCATGAATTGTGGACAACGGATACATGAACCACTGAGTTTTGAGACCATATGATTGCGCATTCAAGTTCGAATGCACCAAGAGAGCCAATGGCTTGCTGCTTGTCGAGATGAAAGAGTTGAAAGGCGACTGTATGATACTGTAGCAAAGGATTTCAGAAGATGCTAAGGGCTGAATGTGGAACGCACCATAATAATGATAAGGCGGACAACGGAATACATGGACCACTGTGAGTACAATTGTGCATTCAAGCTCGAATGCACCAGGAGAGCCGATGGCTTGCTCTTTGTCGAGATGAGGAAGGTGAAAGGCGAATGCTGTATGACTGTACCACAGGATTTCAGAAGATGCTAAGGGTTGAATGTGGAACACACTATGATAATGATAAGGCGGACAACGGAATACATGGACCACTGTGGGTGATTGTGCATTCAAGCTTGAATGCACCAGGAGAGCCGATGGCTTGCTCATTGTCGAGACGAGGAAGGTGAAAGGCGAATGCGAGTGCGATAATAATACCCCCGGCTTACTTCAATACAAAGTGAACTGCAAATCAAACAGAAACCATCAGAAATCATAATATAATACGCAGATGCACCTTGGCCCCAAAAATCAGCTTCCATTTTGCCCCTGATTCCTTTGCATCTTCAAATCCCGCTGGATGATGTCCTCCTCATTGTGTCGCATTTTTGAGCCTTGAAGTGAATGCGTCGTGGTGAGTTTGCTTCAAAGGGATTGTGCTATACCAAGTGTTGATAGAATCAGTATTCAGGCTGAATACTGCAAGAGACCCTGATGGATAGCTCTTGGTAGTAATTCAAATGAAGCAAAACTCGCATATATAGATAGATACAAAAATATAGAGGATGCATATCAAAATTCAACATACATTTGTTCAAATCCGTCGTGTTCAAAGACTCAGTGCTTCTCCGATTCAGAGTCCTCCAAGTCCGTTGCCACCGCAGTCTTGGCCAGAGCTCCTATACTATCCACAACCACCAAAGATTGAACGCTGGTGTCTGATCTGATAGATGAGGCAGATTTACTGGATTGATGTATTTGATAACGCTCTCTGATCGAGTTGATTGCAGCAGTAAGATAGGGCTGAAAGCATTTAATAAGCTCCTGCCCTGTTGCTTTGTCAAAGCAAGTGGGGATGATCACTGTGGAGACTTCATTGTGGAAGGAGTGTATGGAAAATATGCATTCATATAACTTTCCGACGATGTGGAGGACTCGGTGACAAATGGGGCAGCAAGGTTTGCTTACTGCAATTATGAATTCAGTGGGCTTGCAAGAATCCGAGTTCCGAGCTCCCTGAAGACATGAATGAAACGAGTCTTTGCAATAAAACTTACATACCACAATATCAAAAAGTTTCCTTAACAGTGTCATCTCACAATGAACGACACCACGAGGCTCAAATCCGCCCTTCTGAAAAGAACGTAGTCGCTCTTCTGCATGTGCGTCGACACCAATCTTTTCGTTTGGTATTGGACCCGCTGTCTCTAAATATGTTTCAGCAGGTATGACTCTAAATGTCACATCGGGTTCTTTCTGAATTGTATATATGTAGAGGATGTCCCCAGCAAGGATGTGGGCGACTGACAACTGCAACCAACCCGCGAACTGCCAAACAAGCTTCCTGGTTGCGCGGTCAGTAGGTACGTTATCATCGAATTCTGCTTCAGCCTCCTGCTCCTCAACGGTGTTATCGAGTTCTGCTTCAGCCTCCTGCTCCTCAACGGTATCGGTGACGGGGCCAGCCATCTGGCTTGGAGCTGTCGGACTCTCTCCATGGCTGTGGATATAACCGAGGTCATCCATGATGTTTTGATACATCGGGAGGGATATGAATGCCATTACGATTATTGCAGTCTTAGTTAGGTCTTTTAGAATCGTATCACCCGAGAGGACCATCGTCACAACACTTGACTGCACAGAGTATTCGAATGGTTTCTGGTTCTTGTTAATCTCAAACGGTGGAAGCTGGGACTGGTCGTAACAAGATCTGGCGTAGGACTCGACAAGGAAATAGTAGGCAGAAACAAGATGCCAAAGCATTCGGCAGACCACTTCTCTTCGATCACCACAGTAAAGTGTCACCACTCCTTTTGATGGTTTGAATTGGTGCAGGCTATCCAAGCATTGAAACAGCCCAGTAAAGCGATCCCTGTAACGCCGCAAACCCGTAACGCACGTGGAAACCCATTCACATTCTGACTTTAGGTCTGGATTCTGTATACGCCATTCTGGTATGGAAGCAAAATGCTCGGCTTTAGTCGATGCGAGCATTTGTGTAAGTTTCCATTTGATGCCAACGCGGCATCGTCTCAACACTTTTCGGATAGCATATTTTGTGGAATCCCTGTGTATGCTGAGCCTTACGTCCTCGGATTTCTGACATATTAAGTCGATGGAGTCTTCAATTTGTTTAACCTGTTCTGTAATCCGGGCATTTTGTTGAATCGTTTCTCTTAATATGTCAATTAGTTAGATATCGAACAGATGAAACGGGCTTACTGGTGATTGTGGCAGCCGTTGGTGGTAATGAAGCATCTCATTGAGTTCACAGCGATACATTCTGTTGTCTCGATTTTATTGACTTGACCGACTGCCACTATTTCCACATTTGAAATGCAGAGTGTAGCAATTGCTCGAGCAAACCTGACCTTGTCCCTATCAACAACAACATGCCCATGCTGCTGTAAAGCATCTTGATCACTGTACATGTCTTTTCGCCATTTTACATTCACGAATCTTTGGGGTTGGAGCCAGGCCAAAATGGTTAGGAGGTAACTGATCCAGCGGAAACAGTCCTGATCTTCCTTAGGCAGAAGTTTTTCAGGATTTCTGAGTGGGTTACCTTCTGTAAGAGCCAGGACGTCAGAATTGTCCCTACGAGTTGAATCAACAAGCATCCTGACGATCATCTTGTCCTCACCTCATTGTCTCTGTCGGTAAAGGAAAAGTATAAAGGAAACAATTATTTGATTCCCACACTCTGATTTAAAGCATTTATAAGCTGCAGCTACCTACATATCATGATTGGAAAGTCTATGGGGTGGCTCGACAATAGGGGGAAGAGTAAAATCGAAATCAGTGACAACATTTGCAGGATGCTCTACTGGCTTGTGACGACCATAGATTTGAGAGATAGTTGATGGTGTAGCCCATCCCATTTTTGAATTGATGTGTGCTTGAATCCAATCCATCCACTCTTTCTCAGTCCTACCATGCAAAAAGGCAACAACTATTAGGGTCATATTGTCAGTGCCAGGTGCATCGGCCGTCGGTGGGGCAAGACAGGTTTCACATAGAAACGCATAAGCCTAAGTAATTGTAGCACCTGACGCAACTTGATATCGGATGATATCAACGACTTCTTGCGAGCTGAAACAGTCCCATATCCCTGAGAACAGTCAGTTGAGAAGAGCAGATGCATATATTACCATCTGTCACGAGAACAAGAAACTCGTCATCACACTGCACTTGTTGAGTGATAAGATCTGGAAGAGCAGTGATCATTTGCTCCTCAGGAGGCAAATTCTTCTTCTTGAATTTAGAATCGCCCAAGCTCCGAGTCATAGCTAAACTGCCTAGAAAGAACCATTTAAGGGCCATACAGTGCAGAAGAAAACTCATACCGCACACACGGCCATCACGCACGAATCCTCCCGCTTTCAGAATACGATTGTGTTCTTCTAGGGTAGAGAATTCAGATGGTTAAAGTGCTGTAAAGAAACCACCACACCTGGTAGGCTCGTAGTATGAGCTTTAGTGAGATCCTTGGCATAACCAGCTGTGCAGATAACAGCCCGTGAATCGCTGACATGTGCCTGATCTCTTAGCCCACCCTAGATATTGAACAAAGCACATACAATATGGAAAGAGTTGTCGACCACTAGTGCAACAAGAGCGGTAGAGCCAGAGTAGATGAATTGATCTACAGAAAGCAAGCAAGTCTTTGCAGATCGAAAATGAAGGAACCACTTACTGGAACAGATTTCTTTGTCGACCTGAGCAAGGGCTTCTTTCAACGCTACAGGATATTCTTGTCTGCTATATGCCTCTTGGCTTTGCAAGATCTTGGAAAATTCATTAACTGCATAGTAGGCTGCCTTGTAACCTGAGGGACATGAAAGATAAGCGCTAAGCCGCAGGAGTGGTAAGGTAAATACCTGAATGTCCATCGAACAAAGACAGATAAGCATCAATCGTTTGCTTTCCATTTGAACTAGACCAGTCAAAGATAGCTTCGTGCCTGTCTTCCATGTCTGTGTACATTGAGATGCTTGTTAGTACGATGTATTCAGCAGACCTACTTGTTCACCAGCCTTGCATGTCTGCAGTGGCAATCCAGACTCGGGAGTTAGCAAATGAAGTGCCTTGCAACCCAGTACCTGATGATAAATGACTAAATTGAACATGAGAAGACGAAAGGCAGAACTTACTTGCTTCTGAACGCAAATTCCAGTACATCAAAACAATGATTAATCGGAGTAGAGTAGGTCAGTTAATAAGCGGGTTATACAACAGTCACCGCAATGTCAATGGGTCGTACTGTGGGCTGGCCTGAATACCGCAGGGGGCAGCTTAGAGAGACCAACAAGAATGTTATTACTCACGTGAATGTGAAAATCGTCATAATGACCATTTTCAAGAATGTTTCTACGTAGGGCAAGATTTAGTATTCAATGTGATTGTTGCATTATTGTCGATGAGTGGGGCTACTGGAATATTAAGTTCCCTTCCAACCAAAGGGCAAGCTTCGCATGCACTTTCCGAAAGGCGTCGGGGGATAACTGGAGCGCGTCTAAAGCAATCGTAAAATGTTTGAGTGTAGAACGATGCTATTTCCTTTCCCAAGCCTTCGATCTCCGCAAGGGACCATCTAAGCTTGTCGGCTTTGACGATCCAACCATTCTTATCAACCCATCTCCACTTGCTCATGACCCAGGCCACTGCGAGGAGATAATGCACTTGTTCTTGAGACGACAGGCTCGCAATTCCATGATTCACAGTTTCAAGGGCAGGAATTGCAAAAGAGCGATTCGGGACACAAGCCATCAGATCAATGTCAGCGCCAGGAAGATGTTCATGGGGTGCATGGATTCATGCTCATCGGTCCAAGGCCTGAAACTCGAAACAAAAATTGATCTCCGCTAGCTCCCAGAGAATTTGCTCAAAATGTTGCTATCCCAACTCATCAAATGGGATGCCATGCCAGGAGCATCCAGCAGTACTGAGATCAACGGTATCAGCCAACTGCACCTCTGTGTTCAAACCCATGTTATTGCTCATAAAAGAGAGCATTTCTTCTCGGAGCCTTTTGCGCTCACACCAGGTGATTTATCTTTGGCGGTGTGTTCTGCATATTCTGCTGCAAGGAGGGTGCTCCAAGCAACCCCGTGCTTTGGTTGGGCAAGTGAGCTGCGGGAGGAGATACAAAGGATGAGGATTGGGCGATATTTGAGCCAGGAACGGAACATAGCCATGCTCTTTTCTGCAACTTTGGTTGAGACCATGAATGCCAGTTCAGGAACAACGTATGCACTGTCTGAAGGCACTTGTTCAAAGACAAAGCGGTCTGAGGATGTGTCAACATTCGACAGAGCTTCCTGCCACACAGGGATTCCTGGGGGATAGAATGAGCATTCAGGATCTTCAAACTTGCTTCGAGGTATGTTGGAAAACCGGTCCTGGGCACCTAAGTCAGATATAATAAGCATGGCAATATAAAAGTGGTTAAAACTTACGGTCTGAAGCAAACTTTTTGGCCCGCTGTTTCGGTGTTAACGCTCTTTGTCTGCCAGAAACTGGCCCAGTTGGCCCAGAAGACCATCGCAATGGCTCCGGCAATGCCTTTGTGTGAAAAGGGTCAGGAAAGCGGATGCAATTATACCCATAATTGCAGATGGCATGATACATGGCAGGATCTGAAGTGCTGCCAACAAATATGATATGGGATGGTGAGGAGGGCTCGACAGAAAGGTCTACATGATGGGGTAATTGCAAAGGAACGACTTCTTGCACCCGTGAAGCCAAAACATTTTGGTATGGGCGAATAAGCCAGTGACAAACACCCATTTGTGACAAAATTGTCACGTCATTGATGGAGTGCACAAAGGCTCCAATAGTGGCAATGGCAGTGAAAGGAGATGCTGCTGACACAAGACCTTGTTGCGTGCGCCTTTGAATGACTAGGTAGTCAATGAACACTTCAACTTCAAGAACATTGCGCTGAAGTGCACGTACCTGCGACACATTGCATTATACCCCATGGCAAGGTACTGCAATCGATCAAGGAGAGGGGCGACCGTAGCCATGAGATGTCTCATGAGCTCTGGGACATCGTCAGGAATCTGGGTGCGAATGCGAACGTCGAGTTCATTCCAGAAAACTTCGAATTTCCTGAATCTGCAAAGAGAAAGCTTCCCAAGACCGGTGTAGCTCTCAGGATCGTGCAGATGAAAGTCAGACCGTGCTGGGAGTAGCCACAAAAAGTCTCGTTTGAGATCAATTAGATCCACTTCACGTCTGTGAATAAAAGGAAGATGTGGAATAGAGGGGTGGTAAGGCTGTGGCCAGACCAGATAGTCATCTTGGCCAAAATAAAAGTCCTTGCGCTCTGTGACAGCACGGTTCCCACCAATTGGTGGGGAGGGTATGAATGAACAAGACTTTGAGGTAATGCAACTATACCCATCGTCTATTACTGCAGTGACAAGAGCACAATCTGTGAACGTTTCAGAAGTTGGATTGTTACGGACGTTGATGCCGCTGTAGTCCTGTCTCACTGACCTATATCTCTGTATATCGGAGCAGCATCATTGAGCGACAGGAGCAGATTTGGGTTACAAAGCAAATCTTTATGAGTGTACATCGGCATTTTCACAAGTCTTTAAATTATGATAGACTCGGTCTCCTCTGTAGCAACTGGTCAACGGCGATTCAGAAGGTGTCGGTAGTGTGATTTCAGTTCAGGAATTATAGCACAGGTTGCAAGTTCAGGAATTATAGCACAGGTCGAAGTTTCAGGAATTATAGCACAGGTTGAAGTTCAGCAGTTCAGACACCAAGGGAACTGAAGGTTGTTGCGATGATGCGGGTTAATTAGGTGGCACGTGATACATGCGACACAACAACCGACCATCACAAATCCCGCCTCACCTCAAGGAGCAAGCCATTGGTTCTCCTGGCGTGTTCCAGCTCCGACTTATTGTTGGCTATGCGGAACACCAACATTGTTGAGTGCTTGAATGCACAATCACACCCACAGTGGTCCATGTATTCCGTTGTCCGCCTTATCATTACCATGGTGCATTCCACATTCTTCCCTTAACAAACCCTATAAATAGGGTCAATTCTATTTTGGACCTATGGACCTATTAAACTGCTTACACGACCTTGTAAACAACCCTCATCCTTATACGACCTTAACGTTCAACCCCATCCTTATACAACCTTAGCACTCAACCCCAATCCTTATACAACCTTAGCGCTCAACCCCAATCCTTATACAACCTTAGTGCTCAACCACATCCTTATACGACCTTACTATTCGACCCAAAGCTTACATAATACTGTAATGTCATATTGACTATATAAGCCTGTACATATAATAGGAAGCTTATCAAATGTTCTCTTCATCATAAGTCTTTATCGGCCTAGACCTGCCTTACGGCTTTATAAGCTCTTATATACCCTTATTACGAGATTCACAAATTTCCGACATGTACAGTAATAGCAATAAAACCGAAAGCGCATTTATCGGGATATCATTAGTAAGTCTGCCAACTCCATCAACGCTTCGTATTAGTTCGTATTCCAACAGATTCCAACATGCCGAGGTGCACATCAGCTCACGGTCCTTTTGCCTGCCGCAGATCTGTTAATTATCCTTGGACTGCCAGTGCCAGTGCCGTACCTCCGCCTCGCAGAGTACCGATGAAAACTTCGAGCAGATTTGGGCCTCTGAGTGCAAAAATGTTTATCTGCCCTGACAACGCAACGTCTATCAATGAGGGGTGCATACCTGACGACTCACCTCAATCTTTCTTGGGTCGTTGCGAGGCCGACCTTCAAGTTGCCGGCGACGACATCATGTCAAACAGCCGTCTGGTTCGCTGTGTCAACTGTCTGCCAGACCCCTGTGGGCCACATCCTTATAAATTGTTCATTTGGCAATTTGATAAAGGGTTCGATGCTACCAAAGGCTTCAAATTCCACCGTCTCAATGCTACACTGTCTTTAACGAGCTGGAACCGTCAAACTTCTGGATGGATACAGCAATCTGTGAAGTAGATGGATGGGCCAGTTTTGAATTCGAGCAAACTGAGGAGGAAGATGATGAAACTGATCCAGCCGAGATGGAAAAAGACCCATTAATGACCAAACATTTCAACAACATTATGTCTTTTGCTGAAGTTTTCTTTGGTTTCACCCCTACAGAAGCCGATCACATTCCTGAGCTCAAAACCCTGTCTACTCCTGCTATCTTACGTCAAATCGGTCTCAATGACAAAAACCTCCATGAGAGAGGTTTTGGTAGTGAGGACCAATTCACCTCATTCATCAATTTCTTTGGTTCGCTTGCCACTCATTCTGGTGGTGGCATAAACATTCCTCTCCACAAGCGAGCACAAATGGTCCCGACTCCGGCCTTTTCAGACCTGTACGACGACTCGGAGCTTGATGAAGTAATTGTCCAGTCTATATACCGCATCTCAGTCACTCTCGATGACAAGAAAGCCCCGCACTATCTTGTTCATCAACGTAGTGGTCCTTCTTCCCTCCCATTCACTCTTTCCGTCCGGAGCGCAATCGCTGCGATCTTTGTCATACGAGAGGGCACCGTATTAGACCATACATCGGATTCCCTGCCGATGCTCCGTTTATTGGAGAAACTCCTTGATTATGGGATACAAGTAAACACCTTCGTCCCAATATTACCCTCTATCCCGTATCCACTGGTACCTGCTACACATGAACTGCCTATGCGGCCGAACAATCATATTTTTACTGCCACAGATTTTGAGGAGTACGAAGCAACACTCATCTCCTTCTGCGAGTCCCCACGAGGCCACATGGCCCTCACAGCAGGTGGGTTGGCGTGGCGACTTGGATATGAGTATGGCGTTGGCCATTCAAGTGTTATTCGCGGTCCCTGCTCGGAGCAGCCTTGTGAACGTGTTGTTTCCAATGGGCTTTTGCTTGAAGACAACAAGTTGTCAGAGGAGGAAATGAATATCATAGTGGGCGGCTTTCATTTACTTAAACCAGCATGCAACGGTATCCAGCATCTTGTCCTGTTTTTTTTTTACTGACACCAACACGTACAGGTACCAAGTCAGAAAAGAAGTACTTTTCTTACTGGCCTTCTTCCAGCCAGTGGTCCAATTCCCGCTACAAGACACCTTTTTGGTCTCAGAGTGCAGAAAATTGGTTCCAAATCAGGCATGCCAAGCTGAAAGCTGGGGCTATGCCAATATCAGGCAAAGATTGGTGCAACAGGATAAGGTGTAGCAAGGAGAGTGTAGTTATGCAGAAGTTGGAATGCCACGCGGCAGAGATTCTGCACAAAAAGATTGAATGTACTAGTCCGAGATAATTTTCACGGCGGTTTTCCCCGCACTTCAATATTCAATAAGTTGCTCATCGATATCTAAGCCGACAGTGGTTGTGAAGCACCACACAATTTCAAAGTTCAACAGTGTGTATGGCGAAGCGATGAGGTCGACAAATGGCTTCGATTCATCGACAAAACACGGAAGGAGTATAGTGCTGCAGGACATTCCTTACCTGGCAACCTCCCTCATCGACGCATACATTCCAGAACTGCTCCAATAAGCAGCCAGGATGCCATTGCGAAGCTGACCAAGAACTATAGATCCACCGTGACCTGGCTGGACAACCTTATGCAGCGACAATATAGATTGCTCTAGGTGAAGGAGCCTCTGGCGATGCCAGATATGGATGACTGACATTGGTACGCTTTACATACAATCATAGTAATCTACAGTGTTTTATAATAATTCTGTCTGAGGGTTGCACGATAGACTTGAGCTATTGCGCCAGTTCCAATCAGAGTCTCGTCAAACTGCTCAAGCACTTGTTCAAATGGGAGCTGGAATGCAGACTCGATGACTCGTTTTGTGTGCTGGATGGAATGGGACCATCCATGAGAGTGTTGTCCATGAGAGTGTAGAGTGCTGAGTTGATCGCACAATGCAGACAGAAAGAGATCGGCACATGAAGCTGCCAATTGAGCAAGCTAATAGAGTTAACAGGCTTGAGACAACGAAATGAAAGCACCTTTATGAAAGTGGGCCCTGCTTTCTGCATGATAGAGACAAGGAGATCATACCACCAAATGGCGCCGTCTTTAGTGAGTACAAGTGGACTTGTGAATATTACAGGCATGAAGAGTGCAAGCAGATACACAAGTCGTGCAGCATTGAGCACTGGCTCCCATATTTTGTTTCAAAGCCTCTCGAAGCAGCGTTCGTTCTGACAGCGAAAAGACCTGGGAGGAATAATGTCAGGTGAAGCGATGATGTGTGGAATCGTCTGATGTTGTCAGGGTATCAGAACGAGGGCAGTCGCGGGCACAAGCCATAGAAAAACTCGCTGCCGACGAAGAGCAGATCTAAGCATGTCACGTGGTTATCATGGACGAAATCGACTACTACTATCGCACTCTCTACCCATTTGATTCAATATTCGCGTGGCTCAACCACCAGCAAACTCCAGCGTGTCTATTTACTCACAGGGAATTTGCATTCACCTTGCAGGGTGACGTGTATCTCAGATACAATTCGTTCGCTAATGCAGCCAAATTCAAGAAATCAGTAGAGCAACTCAAGCCAGTTCGCTTTGAAATTGGCCCAGTATACAGTGCACGACCCAGGGACAAGAAAAAAGTGCGTCCAGGCGCATTTGTTCCTGTTCAACACGAACTTGTGTTTGACATTGATATGACAGACTATGATCCCATTAGAACTTGCTGTTCAGATGCGGCAATCTGCAAGCATTGCTGGTCTTTCATAACCGCTGCGGTGAACATACTGTACCATTTCGAGCAGTTCAGCAGCCACTGTGACCTGTGACACGCTGTCCGAACTGGAGTGCCCAGCAGATGGCCTTGGGGCCTGTGACCTGCCGAAAATTTCAGCAGATCAATAGAATCACAGCATAAATGTACCATTATAATTAGAGTATACAAGTAGTGTGGATGTCGACCATTGAAATAGTTAACAGTAGCTTCTCAGTCATGTGGGAAGCAGACACTATATTAAGCGGGGAAAGCCTGTCAAACAAAAATTGATTGATTGCGCATCGCTGGACAGCCTAAAAAGCAATAGAGACGCAAAATCACATTCAATAATTGTTTACTGCTCAAAAGCAAGATATATAGAGGTGTGACCACCTATCTGAACCATCCGGCGGAACCCTATGTGACCTGTAACCGCCATGAAATTTCGGCAAACTATTTTGACTGTGATGTGTGACCTGCCGAACTGCTCGAAATGGTACAGTACTCGACAATGCTATTAGAGACCAGTTTGGCTACACACATCTCTTATGGGTATACTCTGGTCGTCGTGGCATTCATCTCTGGATTTCTGACAAAGACGCAATGGAACTCACAGACGAGCAGCGCAGAGCGATGGTAAACTGGCTCACAGTCGTTCAGGGCGGCAAAGAACCTGGCAAGAAAGTCAATGTTCGTGTTGGCATGCGTTCTCTGCCACCGTCACTCCAATCAGCTTTAGACTATCTTGCAGGCATGTTCACAGATCTTATCCTCGGAGATCAAGACTGTTTTGGATCTAAGGAGGGCTACGAAGACCTCCTTCAACTGATACCAGATCAGAAAGTTGTCAACGCCCTTCGTGACAAATGGGAAGACGACTCCGACCGTTCCTCCACGGAGAAATGGCGCGATTTTAAGGATCAGGTCAAAAAGACAGAAAAGGGATCTCAACAATGAGTAAGTGGCTTGTTTCACACATCGTAGCTCACTGCCGCAGTTGCTCCTCACAGCAGCAATGGAAGATATTATTCTGCAGTACACCTACCCTCGTCTGGATGCTGAAGTCTCGAAACATCGCAACCATCTTCTCAAAGCACCTTTCTGCATCCATCCCAAAACAGGCCATGTTTGCATTCCGGTGAATCCCAAAAAGATTGAAGAATTCGAGCCTGAGCAAGTACCCACTGTCAATCAACTCTTAGCTGAGCTCAACACCGCCGAAGGAGGTATGTCGACACGTCAACTTTTGATGATGCTTACCTGGCAATAGATTGGACAAGGACTTCACTCAAGCAGTATGTCGATATGCTCGATCGGCATACACAAAGCTTGATGGATGAAGTGAGGAAAGAGATGCGAGATGCGGATATGACGTGGTAAAGAGAAGTCTGTAGCACTCGCTGTAACAAATTTCACCTCGGACCGAAATCTACAAGTTTGAGGTTGACGAGTTTCTTGCCTGATGGTTTGGGAGGATTATCTGCATCTTTCTTCTTTGGTTTCTTAGGTTCATCTCTTTCCTCAAGGGTAACAGGAGCCTTGGTATACTTGACTGGACTGCGCTCAGCAACCACAGCAATGACCCAGTCCACGTCGGCAGGAACATCGTAGCCTTGTTTATTTGGTGAAAGGCGGACTGCAGAGTAGAGGCGTGAAGGTGAGATATAATAGCGTCCTCTTAGAAATTCTTGGAGATCTTTGTGAGGCATGCGTTGTGAACTAGCAAAGTTAGGGGGTTTATGTAAATATGAAATAGACACCTACGACAGTCGTATTCCAGAGTTGGGTTCAATATGATTAAAATTTGGGTCGTCAACGGGTGGTCTGTGTGTTGTCACAGTATCGTGTTGGGTTGTGATTGTTTGTTTATTCACCTTGAGTACCATGTCTGTCACCTTGGTGCAGCTAGGCCTACAATGAAAAGTGAGTGTTATTATCTTATATCTATTTCTCTGCATCTCCATACTCCTGCCTGGGCTATTCATGCAGTGACGCTCATCCGCGTTGCACTTGGACAGCTGGCAACTTCTCGCACTCAAGACATGCCGCCTAACGCATTCAAACACATCGCGATTCCTGCTCAAGCGGTCCTTGCAGTGATGCTCATCCGCATCGCGCTTGGACTGCTGGCAACTTCTCGCTCGCAAACACCCAAACACGTCGTTCTGATTCATTCCACTCCATGCCTTTCAAATTGATTGTAATACTAACACACCTTGCATTTCTAGGCCTTCCTTCCCGCAGCGCCTATCCCAGAATCGCGTCCTCTCAGTATGACATTCCCGATCTCCTTTCCCCAATCCACACTTCAGTAAACCTCAAAGTTCTTCTCAATCGAGCCAAAAGCGAACCTAAGGCACAGGAATCTTGTGGCGAGGATGGCATTGATGAGGAATCTACCCTCTCAGAACTAACGGATATGGAGTCTGAAACCGAACAACCTGCCACTCTGCCCTCTAAGTCCAAACCATCTACTTTGACTCAACCCTCCAAACAGATGCTGTACAAGAGTTCGTACAAAAGGAAGAGAAAAGCGGAGAAGTTGGCTGGGGACAGCGTGAAGCGGCAGAAGATTCGAGACCGCAATTTGGACGACCTCTGCTCTGTGCCACCTATTCAGACCCAACTTGATGCTGCTGACCTTCCTGCCTCGAGCACTGCCTGGACCGGCATATGACAGTCTGTCGAAGGCTGCACTCACCCTATCGATAAACTTCTGAGGCAGCACCCGCAGCTGCAGCTCGTCCGCTGGGAGGGAAAACATCCTCGGGCTATTCTGGACTGTAAGCGCTGACTCATAGCCAGTCTTGCTGGTATGCCCAAAGACCACCAGCAATGGCTTCGCGAAAACAAAGAAGGGCTGAGGCAGAAGATTGAGCAAACGTCGGAAGAATTGAGCTCTCACTTCTCCCGGAAGAATCGCCAGCACTGTCGTGGTGCGTTTATACAAGCAAGACAAGGTGTCAGCATGGGTGGGGGGGAAAGAGTAAGTACCGACGCTGCTTGTTAGTTCTTCTCACAGCGACTTTTTAGCAACCTTCCCATACTCACAACGGTGTTCATGTAACAAAAGGATTGCAGACCTTGTGTGAGTCAGAGCCTATGCTCCACAATACTCGCTTCATGAATTGTAAGTTCCTTTCTACCTGCCTCTTGAAACTAATATATCTCTAGCCATTCCAACCGGAGATGTATGAGGCCTATGAGGACAACCGGCAGCAGATACATATGCATGACCCCACCCTTACTCAAAACTTCCCCAACTGCGTCTTCTCGTCTGTTACAATAAACTTTGGACCACAGACTGTCACTAAGCCTCACCTCGACTACAAAAATGTTGCTGGAGGATGGTGTGGGGTGCGAGCCTGCGGAAACTTTGATCCCACCAAGGGTGGACATCTCATCCTTTGGGATCTGTGTTTCGTCATCGAGTTTCCTCCAGGTTCTGTAATCTTCCTGCCTTCAGCCTTAATCCGACATTCTAATGTTGCAATGAAACACGATATTCAATTACACTCTATACACCTGGCCATCTTTTTCACTATGTCGATAATGGATTCAAGACTGATAAGCAGCTCGAAGCAGAAATGGACAAGGAGGAGAGGGATATACGAGAGTTGCGACGTGAGAACCGTTGGGATGAGATGCTGCGACGGTTTCACATATGGAACTATAGTCGTTGATATAGTTAATACTTAGTCGTATCTGCCTGTAGTTGGGCAATGCCTGGCAATGAGCGGCAATGTTTATTTGGTCACCGTTTCCACTTCCCATGACACCATTTTAATGTCGAGAAGAACGTGGGATTGAGGGGAATATATAGTGACCACGACAATTGCGCGACAAAGCGTGCATTCACATTGACTGTCCCGGAGAACAAGAGACTTGCATGGCATGTGAGGCACTCGCCTTGTCATAGACGTTGGTCAAACACGTTCGACCTTGCCAAACACGGCCAAAGAATTTAACTCGTCAACAAACTCGTTGTTCAACACCAGTAAGTGCCATTCGGTGACCTCACACTTGATTAACAGCTGTTTTTTTGGCAGTTTTTGTTGAGGTAAGCTGGCTCTCTTCTCCATGTACTGCGACAAGACAGCTCAGCCTGTCGCCAGCAGCTTAGACTACCTGGTCAAGCTGCTCCTTTGGCCACCTAGACTGCGAAGTCAGGTGGTTGATTGTGATTCTGTTGATGGACTCGTTGGCTTTTAGCTTTATCTCCTACCATACGCAAACAGTGTTCTCCATACATGGCAGATGGACTACTAATTGCCATCTCCTTGTAGTCAAAAGTCGATGTTTCCCAGTCAAATCAGCTCGTGCTCTTCTCCCAGTCAACGAGACTCTCCATATGTGCATAGTGATGATCTGATCACTGCGGAGCAGCTCTACAAAAACCCACAAATGCTGACGTGTGGTGCTGGTAAGTTCGTCAAAATCCCCAGGTTCTTTCACCCCTTATGTCGCATAGGTTTGGGTCCTATAAGAGCTTTTGATGGCGCTGTTGGTGCCATCCTAAGTCAGGGCGAATACTTCGTTGTTTCGCTGTATGACATACCCCTCCTCGAACCTCCCCTAGGCATGCAACGGGTCAGAATGCGTAAACATGGATCTTTTGGCCCTCATGATTGGATAGAATACCCTCAGCTTTACCACCCTGACTTTGTCCATTTCACCTGCATCCCTTATCCTCCCGGACCGCGCTCCAAACACAAGTACAGCTGTTTTAGCAGCTTGTGGTTGCCTATTGAAAGAGGCGACTTTGTGCAAGTTGGGCCCAGGGTCATAGGCAGCTTAGGAAAGATATCTTTTCCTTGGTTCACTAAGTTTCAAGATTATCACTGGCAGATACGGAGCCGAACCATCGATTTTCTCCGAGGTCACTCCAATGTGACTGAGAGAGCCCTTGCCCGGTCGCTCTTAAACAATCTGCAGCAGCATCTCACCCGCCTCGAGCATTTGGTCATGCAGTTCCGTCAAATGTTATTCACCGCTACCTCATTCAAACGACTGTTTCTTGAGCTCATTGGTTTGCTGGACTACTGCCAGGTCTATAAACATAGAATGGAGGCCACTTACCAATCCCGTCAGGGCAATAACGACCGTCGCTTGATGGGTGCTTTCGTTGTCAGGATTCTGGATGCTGAACTTTTGTTTCGGGCAGGGATTCCGTTTTACTTTGTACATCCAGTTAGAGCTCTGTCGCATATTCGTGTTGACGAAGAAAGACCCTACTGGCCTCTCAAGAAAAATAGTGTTTGGTGGGAAGACCATGTGCCAGCTTGCACCCACATCTATGAGAGGCCTCTTGATATCAAGGCTCAGTTTCTCGCAATCACCCACTTCCATGCAAACTTTCTTGGTTTCGGAAACGCCTTTAGTGAGTCAGCAATGAAAGGGAACCTCACCGTGCAGTGACGGGAAAATGAGGTGAGCCGACTACGCTACTAAGAACGAACTGCCTAAGCGAAGGAGGCAAGGTAACTAAACCACAACCAAACAATCCAACGCAAAAGGTAGCACTCTCTAAGTACCGCCCTGACACTTCTTCTAAGTAACAGAGATGTTCCATCCCCTTGTAAGTATGTGAGACCGGTTTAACTACAAAAGAGACACGCTTCGAGTTGACTTAAGCGAACTGTGATGTTCCGATTAAAATCGTTAGGTAAGACCTAAACGTTGCGGGTGAGACTCTGATTAAGAGATCTCAAGGGTCACTGTGTGAAACAATGAAGGAGGGTGTTCTTTAGAACGAATGGAGACTTCTCTAGAAGTGCTCAAGGTGCCAGAGTTTGAGACTGTGGACTTAGTTTGCCAATGTGAGGAACATGGGTCTTGGATGCGCTTAGGGAATGACTCCTTAAGGCAGGCGGCGGCAAGTGCAGAGGAACTGTTCTGGCTGTTAAGCGGTACTAAGTCCATCAGCAATGAGTGCGGCCTTGAGGATACGGGAGAGGATGAGGTACTAAGTCGGTGACTCGCACGCAAGTTTACTTCGGTGACTACTGGAACTGTTCTGGCCCGCAGGCAGTACTGAGTTCGCTTAACTTCAAGTTGACGAGGTCTGGACGGTAGTGCCCGGACACTCTATGATGCAAACATTCCCTAAAGCGGTACTAGTCAGTCTTAAACACAGCAGTTTCTTGTGCGATTAGATGCTATGTAATCTGTGGTTCAAAATGCAAGGTAGTATATACCCGCGAAATACACACTGTTCTGTCTTCGTCTGTATTCTGCCTTTTACTTCCTATTTCCTCCCAGCTTTATACTGTCTGAATCCTTCCAGAACCTTCTAAACACCTGACCTGTACGCGTATGTGCCTGTCTGATTCCTCATCCTTTTACTGCCGTAGGCATGCCATGCCGTAGATATGTGTCAATCCGGTGTTGTCATCTCGGCATGACACGTCGATCCTCCTTAAGCGATGGAGGAAGGTTGCCGGTGTCGTACTCGGGTCCCTAATTCAATAGAGTTAGTAGGCAGCCTTGTTGTGTGTGCTCTGCACTGTCTCCAACGCTTCCTTAGTTTGTTTCTCTACCGCTGAGAAGCGCTTCGACTGACTCCCTCGAGGATTTATCTTTGTCTAGTCCTCCGCATAACGATAACGTTATACCGCCGGCATCATCGCTACCCGGACTTGTTCCTAAGTCATACCTGTCGCTTTAAGACTTCCCTGGTCTATCTCTGAGAGAGATATCCTAACCTCTACTGGCTGACTATGGCTTTAAGACTTCCGTTATAGTGTAGATAATGGTCAAGGTAATGGCGCGCGAGTTAGATACAGCTGACCGAGCTTTAAGCCCAAGCCAGCTCGTCTTAACTCTAGTTTGACCGTCCGTTTGAGTAGTGTGCTTGTTATTCGATGCCACATGCCTCTTATGACATGGGGTACCTTCTAACCTACAGGCTTATCCCTTAGAGAGTCTTTCTCTTGTTTAGGGGATGCCTGGAACTTGTCTTAAGCTGTATTTTGAAAGACTTTCAGCCCTAGCCGCCTAGCGGTCTTATCAGCGAATCACAGCAGTGGTGCTCCCCGAACGATGTCGGGTCCTATTAGGAGCCATGAAACTGTGCAAGTCGATATCAAAGGGGGACCATGTAAGCCCATTTTCAATCACTGAAACAATCCAATAATGTTCATCAGATGCGGCTGCTAAGGGGAAGCATTGGCATCAATCGAAGAAGTCAGGTAAAGCCCTTTTTTCCACATGTGATGTGGAACTGATAAATCGTAGGTGCTGGTGGACGAGATAAATACCAATGTCCGATGTCTTCGTTTTATTCAGACACCAATGAATGCTGGCAAAACGCCATCGCCAGCATTAATCGAGATGATGGGCGCTGTTTTGCTTCTGGATACGCATTTCCTGACCCAGCCCTCTTTGTGTCTGTCACTAAAACGGAGCGGATGGTCTCATACCTTCAGACTTGGCTATTTCTGCGTAATGCATTGATCCTGTGCTTGTCATATTCAGCATCACCCGTCCAGATACTCTCCAATCAACAGTGGCGTGACTTGCTTTTGTTACCTTTGGCGAAACTGGGAACAGTTGCCACTACAAGTCTTGCTCGCCATCGAGAGCAAATTCTGAAGGCGCTTGGAAACGCTATACCCGCAGCAGATCTTTGGTCGAACATCATCCAGAATGACACCTTTTCGTGGCAGGGTGAGGTTATTTCGCCAGACTCGCTACAAGACCCCTCACTCGTCAAGAGGATCATTTGGGAGGTAGCAGAATTGAACTTTCGTTCTGAGCTTGTGGGTCTTGATGCGCAGTTAAGAGAAGAGAGTGAATCTCATGGAACTCACGAACAGCTTGTCGTTGAATGCTTTCCTGGCCAGCAAACTGTAGATCTTTCCTGTGTCAACCTCGAAACTGCTGACCAAGGCCTTGGTGGTGCAACTCTAAACTCTAGAGTCCCATTTTTCCTTGCCCTGCGTGACTTGATGCTCCAATGGAAAGGAATCTATCAGGACACCTTGATGCCGGAAGTAATGCTAGAGAACTGGGAGACTCTATCATCCACAAAGCTGCAAGAGGTAGAGAAGGCAGTAGCGACCATGTATGTTCAAATTTTCTATGGGTTTTACGGATGGCCCCCTATCATACCTCACCGCACTTTAGTTGTAGATTGACAGGTCTATAAATAGATGTCTGTCATGACTTTACCTGTTTCGATGAGCAGCTGAAGGAAATGCGACGGAGTACATAAAACGTGATGCGATGCCCCCAGTGGGTCTTTATTCCTCGCCTCAGGTTAACTTAGCCAGACTACAGCCTTCGAGTCAGGGAGCACATATCTTGATACATCCAGGTTCTCGCCGCAAGTGGTGTCTTCACCCTTGCTAGGCTGATAGTGCAAATTTGCATGGTATTGCCTCAATAGACCGTTTCTCCCCAAGACAAATTGAAACTCGAGGGACTCTTGAGGAGTGGGAAAGGGCTCCTTAGGCGCTGCTCCTTTTGTCTATGATCATGTGCTGATCCTTCATACATAACACGAATTTCCCGCAAAGTTCTTTCTGACTCGAACCACTATGTACCTTGTTTCATTTTTTGTGGGCTTTTCCTAGGTCGGTTTTTCCACCCACCTACGTCCACGGTGTTGACCATTGTTCCCCAGGCGCTCACTTTTCTTATACTCTGTTCGTAACTTATGGCTCCAAAAGTACAGAGACTGTCTAGTAGGGGACATACAGATAGATCATTGGTATGGTGTCGAACACTGTACATTCACCTCTCCTCAAATTTTACAGGTGACCGACGACAAACTGGTGCAGGGAGCACCAAAGAAGGTAGATCCACGTACTGCGAACCCATACTGAAGCCTCTAAGGGACAACCTCCCAGACTACATGCCACAACCCCAGTTGTAGCATCAAGAGGTGCTCTGGGCGTTCCCCTGCGGCCGCTACCGCCGGATACTGCACCTTTTGTCCTCATAGAGGGTGCCATCGTTGTGGGACTTGAGGCTCCCCTTGATCTATACCACTACCAGCCCCAATTGGAGCAAGAAGAGGTTGTAACCCTGGTAGGTTCTATCTCAACCCGTATGAAAGCCTCTCATAGTATTCAGCTTCGTGACGAGAATGATATAAAGTGGGCAGTTTTTCATGGACAGACGTACCTTGGCTTAAATCTGGGAAAACACAGACTTTGTTCTCCAATCAAGTCAGAAGCAGACCTCAAGGATTTTACATCATGGGCCCTTAAGGTTTATACAGAAGTTCGGGTCAGAGTGAGAGCGCAGAAAGCTCAGCAGGAAGGCGAGTATCTGCTTTCTTACTTCATCCAACAATTTATAAATAACTTGAATAGCTGATGCAGCAAAAAACCTCTCTAAGGAAGGTCAAGCTAGTTCTTCTTGCAAGACTGGCTCCCAACGTAGGCGATCTTAGTTCCCTTAATTCGATTTACCCCCGTAGACATCAGACGTCACGGTGCTATTGCAGACATAAACAATGTTGACAAGGAGCAAAGAGACCTTCTCCTTAGGATATCCTCTGCCCCGATGCCCCCTCGCACTTATAATACATCTCACGACCAAAACTTTGAGATGGGGGAGGTTGAAGACATACCCACGGATGAAGACGAGAACGGTAAGGATTTATATGTGATGTGATGTTCCTGATGAGTCGTTAGTGCCCGGAAGTGAAGATCTTGAGGAAGACTTCCACTTATCTCCAGAAGATGGAGGCCTGCCAATTCCTTCAAGCAATGGTGTAGGTTTCTTCTGATCTAGTCGTATCACCCACCCCTTCCAGATGCACGTCATGACTCCCAAGAAGAAGATCAGAAGATCAAAGCGGCGTGCAGTACAGTCGCCCCCTCAAACACCTTCCAAGCCTAGGCCGAGGAAGAGAGCTAAAGAGGGTAAGAAGGCCGACAGCGCAGATGGGGAGGATCTATCCAACAGCTGTATGGAGGAATCCTCTGACAAGGAGGGCCTATCAGGTAAAATCACGGAACGAAAGCTCAGGTCACTTGGTATTGAAGGTCTTCTACCCTTGGGCAAATTAGGAAAAATGGCTTCCGTGATCGCTGCTTTCAAGCACTGTCCATTTCCCTTAAGAAATTCGGAGGGAAACCACGAGGATGAAGACCCGGTGACCTGCACCCAATTTCGTACTCTGGGTCTTTATCTTAGCCAGGAGAAGAGTTACACTCAAGACCATCCTCTTGTTAAGCTATGGGAGCAGTTGCCGACCCTTGCTACTCCATCTCATGAAGCCGGCATCGTCATGAACATCCTCTTCAAATTTGTATGTGGATTCCCCTTTCCAGAGTTCCTCTATATTGACGTGTTTCATAGATGGACTACCCAGTGGTTAATGCCCGTACTGCTTTTCAAGAAAGGGTTATGTCCACAGTTGTCTCTGCGTTGCACTTGAACTTTAGATATGACTATAATGCTAACTTTACTTCATACTTCATACATAGTGCTTTCTGATGTTTTCTCTGTATATTGGTTATCTCAATGCTGTTATTAATTGTGGACCCGATGTCTGGAGCTCGGTAACGGACTAGACACGGATGTGTGACCTATACTTCTGAGCTGGAAGGGAGAGGACTTCATTTCCGGTTATTGCTGATGGACTTAATGACAAGAAACAAGTATACAAATGTTCGCAATGCGTCCGACACCTGCAGTCGGTATCCATTGCTCGCTGATTCATCTAATCTCTCTTCTTCCGTGTTTCGCAGTTGAAAATGAGTTTACCGTACTGTGATGTGTTCAAGTTTCTCAAGTTTTTCAATTCCCTTTCTGGCGGTACTTGGCTATGTTCATTGTTTTGCCTGCTATAACCTTTGCAACCGGTGCTCCTCAGTGAGTCGTCATGTCCCAGGTTTTGGTGTTCTTTTGACTGTTGTACTTGTAATTTTTTGGATTGGATGATCGCTGCAGACACTCACACCAATCTTGATAAACTGGCAAGCATTGTAATACTACCGGTATGTGTAACTACAGCTGCTGGCAAGGATTGACCTCTGAAAAAGATGTATGTATAGTGTTCAATATATCTGCCCTACTTCCTCATCATGATGCATCTTACGCATAGTTTGACTAGATAGTTTGCGTGACTAAAAATAATTTTTATACAAACGAAGGCACCGGGGAATGAAAAAGATACCGGAGTAGCGTATCGAGGTACTTCATCTACTTGTACCCGTGGGTTTCCTTTGTACCCATCGGTGCGCTTGATGAATGTTCCGGGTCGAAATTTGATGCCGATACGTACTGACCAGAAATCAGACAAGGTATAGAACGCTGTACGAGTATTGCAGGCAGGTTCCCATCTGCAACGGTTGGTGACATATGTGGTTTGGGCAGAGTACTTGCGAGTTTTCTGATGCATCAGATCCTAACCACTAGGAGGGATTAACACTGTAGGACTCCTGAAAGATTCATACTTTGATAAAGTACTCCTGTATTTGGTTAGCGCCTATCTACTATCGAAGTCTGCTTACTCACCCAGACAACATCGCCCCTGGCATCAACCGATTCAACTCGCGCCTTCAAGATTGCATCTAGTTTCCATCAACACTGGAAAACAGATTCGTGTCAGGTATGACCTAGGATCATACACATGACTGGAACTCTCTTAGAACCGTACCATTACTATGGCAGCGGCTAGTTGCCGCCGTAAAAGGAGGTGACTGCCATATGCTGCCTTAGGAGGGTTGGTTCTGAGGAGTTTATGCTCAGATGCCATCTGAATTGTTATGGTTGCCGCTGTAAAAGGAGGTGACTGTGGAAAGCGGTTCAGATGGTCGACAAGTAAATCTTATCCTGAAACGCCGCCAGGGAACCTCAAGATCTAGAAACATACAAAGGTTAAGGAGGGGTAAGCGAGTAAAGGTGTGTTTTCTGTCTGGTTGATTTCTCTTCGTTTCTGAGGCCACTCTAGAGACGTAGACGACGGAAGCGTCACTCACTTCAAGTGGTTGGCTATGCGGAATGTTGCAGCCAATACTACTTCTGGGATTTTGCAGCTATGCGGAATGTCGCAGCTGATGTCTGACTGGGGCCATGGACGATTCCGAGTTCTTCAGCTCGGAGTCTGTGATTTTGCGTTACGGGCAGATCATCTTGCCATGTCTGAGGCGTTGAATGCCACGGACTTGTAGAAAGCCAGAGGGTCCCGCAACACAGTCTACGAGGTCGTATTTGCTATGTGGAATGTCGCGGCAGATACTTTACTCCTCCAACAGCTATGCGGAATGTCGCAGCTGTTGTCTGACTGGGGCCATGAACGATTCCGAGTTGTTCAGCTTGGAGTCTGTGATTTTGCGTTTCAACACTAACTGTATTGTAGACCATCTTGCCATGTCTGAGGCATTGAACGTGGACTTGTAGAAAGCCGGAGGGTCCCACAACAAGTCTACGAGGTCGTATTTGCTATGCGGAATGTCGCGGCAGATACTTTACTCCTCAAACAGCTATGCGGAATGTCGCAGCTGTTGTCTGACTGGGGCCATGAACAATTCCGAGTTGTTCAGCTCGGAGTCTGTGATTTTGTGTTCCAACACTAACCACATTGTAGGCATCTTACCACGGGCAGATCATCTTGCCATGTCTGAGGCGTTGAACGCCACAGACTTGTAGAAAGCCAGAGGGTCCCACAACACAGTCTACGAGGTCGTATTTGCTATGCGGAATGTCGCGGCAGATGCTGTACTCCTCGAACAGCTATGCGGAATGTCGCAGCTGTTGTCTGACTGGGGCCATGAATGATTCCGAGTTCTTCAGCTCGGGGTCTGTGATCTTTGCAGATGTCGAGGAATCTTGTTGGAGAGGTCGAGGAATCCATATGTCGCTCAGTTGAAACTGGCTGGCTATGCGTAATGTCGTACCTGTGACGTTGTAGGTGGCACCGGAACGCTGAAGCAACAGAATGATATCTCGATAAATGCGCTTTCGGTTTTATTACTAGTGTTGAGCTAGTGTTGAGCTAGTTGTGTCACATGATATTATTACCATCACTGCGACAAGACAGCTCAGTCTGTTGCCAGCAGCTTAGACTGCATCATCGAGCTGCTCCTTTGGCCACCTAGACTGCGCAGTCAGGTGGTTGATTGTGATTCTGTTGATGAACTCGTTGGCTACTAGCTTATCTCCTACCATACCCAAATTAACTTCTCCATTCCTGGCTTTCGGTTGTAGCTAGTTGTGTCACATGATATTATTTACCATCCTAGCGTTCTTCCTCCATGTACTGCGACAAGACAGCTCAGTCTGTTGCCAGCAGCTTAGACTGCATCGTCGAGCTGCTCCTTTGGCCATCTAGACTGCAAAGTCAGGTGGTTGATTGTGATTCTGTTGATGAACTTGCTGGCTACTAGCTTATCTCCTACCATACCCAAACTGACTTCTCCATTCATGGCAAATGGACTACTAATTGCCACCTCCTTGTACAAAAGTCGATGTTTCCCAGTCAAATTAGCTCATGCTCGTCTCCCAGTCGACGACATAGTGATGATCTAATCGCCACGGAGCCGCTCTACAGAAACCCAAAAATGCTGATGCATCGTGCTCCCTGGTATTCACTTCATGGACCACATGTTCTGTACTTGCCAACTGGTGGTAAATGTTGCTTAGACCTCGGCCTGTAAACTGAACATGTTCTACACAAAATTCCATCAATTTGTTCAGAATTAAGAACGGAGGATCTGCAGGTTGAGGTACTCCCAAGTCCGTTCTTTTCTCTATATCTGACCAACTCTTTCGTAGGGTTTCGGCAAGATCCTTAAAGCCATCCTGCTACTTTTAAAGTGTCAATACTCCGATTCTATTTACGAGTGGTCAATTCCACCTCCTGCATAGGTGGGGGTCATTGAATATCCAGTATTCGCTGGCGCCATAGTATCGTCTAGATACCACCTGATCAGAAGCGCACCGTTGCTCGCCATGGTAAGTAAAAGTAGCTCCTTCTATCCCATCTCATCAGTTCCTAGAGACCATATCTTCGGGCCGCTCAAATTGAACTCTCCTAACCCGGTTTGTCGGTTCCAACAGAAGTTTCTTATCAGTTCCAAGCCTAAACATAGGGCATAGGGCACCGCATCTTCCCAGTCCCAATCTTGCCTTTCCCCATGCCCCCCTCAGTCCCCAAGCCTTCCTCTCGAGCACCATGGCGCAACCCCCGTCGTAATTCGGCAGATCCAAGACCAAAGACGTTGCACCAGCTGAGAGAAAGACTAGCAGACTTAGCTGAGAATTTTGCGGACGAAAAGACCTGCCTAGTTTGCTTCAAAAGTTTTGCCACAAAACAGGGACAAAAACATCACCTTAGGTCTGCAGACCTGTGTTCATGGTACCACAAGAAGAGCAAAACCCGAGTGCGGGGGCTCGACGAAACCAAGAGGCCCATACAGTAAGCTGTACTTATTATACCATTCGTTGTTAATCTTTTTTAGATTCTTGACACCTGAAGCGTCCACCTCAAAAGTATCCAAGGGTCTCTGGTGACCCAAAGCACCAGTTGCGATCCCTGAGCTGTGGAACCGGGGCCTTCAGGTGGAAAATCTGAAGGAGGGACAGAGCATGGAAGTTGACAGCACCGAACAAAGCAATGGGGCGAAGAATCCCTTCGATACAGACCCTTCTGCCCAGTTCGAAAACAAAATGGAATTCGATGCTGAAACGAGTAACGAAGAAGATGAGGAAGACCTCGCAATAGATATACAGCCCATCGTGCAGCTCTCGCAGAGATGGAAAAGGCTCGAAGAGGAAGCGCTCAAAAGGATAGAGTGGTTAGAAGCGACTCTGGACCAATCAGCCCCACAGACTCAAGAGAGGAATCTAGTGGTAGAAGAAACAGAGCCACCAGAGGATGAAGAATTTTGCAGATTAAATACAGCAGAGTTGAGGGATTTGGGTAAAAACTTCCATTTTTTCAACTATGATGATTCCATGAGCGTTTCTGGAGACGACCACGAGGAGGCTGGACCTTCACACCTAGGAGCAAAGCAAAACCTAGGAAGGCAGTTGACTGATGATGATGTGCAGTTTGACTTGGAGGAATTACCAACAGTGCTCGCAGCGGGGGTCCCGATAATAATGACAGAGAGCTTGAAGGAAGAGTGGGAAAAGCGCTTTTCCCCTGGAGATTCTCAACAGCTGACTGTCAACCCCTTTCACCCATTCGAATCCGAGTTGGAATGGGAATTAGCGAATTGGGGTATCCAGGACTCTGCTTCTAATAAAGCTTTTGATCGACTGTTAGCAATACCTGGTGTAAGGAAGACTGCATAGCGTTCTACATGGCTAACTATTCAGCAGCTGAAAGAAAAGCTCAGCTTATCATACAAGAACAGCCGTGAGCTGCATAAAAGAGTGGATCAATTGCCACATGCAGCAGGACATTGGAAAGAAAAAGTGTTCAGTTTCCCTGATCATCCCGAAGAGCAGTTCGTCCTCAGGTATCGGGACGCCTTGGAAGCCGTGAAAACACTGTTGGGGGATCCTACTTTTGCAGATGATATCATCTACAAACCCAGGAAGCTCTTCAGTCAGGGGAAGAGAGTGAGAACAGAAATGTGGACCGGTGACTGGTGGTGGACACTTCATGTAAGCGAAGATAAGTTTTCGGTCAACATTTTAACTAAATTTTGCCACAACTACGCAGGAAAGCTATTGCGCCGCTTATAGTCGCATCTGACAAAACGCAGCTAGCCCACTTCGGTAAAGGTCGAACAGCTTACCCTGTTTACCTTACACTGGGAAACATTCTCTGTAGCATCAGGCGTAAACCGTCTAGACATGCTTGTATTCTTATTGGCTACCTTCCAACAACGAAAATTGGCCACGTTGAACTCACAAAGCAGGAACACCGTTCTCGCATAGGCCGTCTGTTTCACGAAGCCATGAGCTGCATCTTCGCACCCTTGAAGCAAGCTGCTATAGACGGGGGTGTTCCTATGGTATGTGCAGACGGTAAGGTGCGTTGTGTGGTCCCTATATTGGCTGCCTACGTCGCAGACTATCCAGAACAGTGCCTAGTCTCATGTACAAAGTATGGAACATGTCCTAGGTGCATCTGCCGTCAGGATGAAATGGGCAGTATGGACGCTTTTCCTGATCGCACTTATAAATGGACGACTGACATTCTAAAGGAAGCGAAGAACAATGCCAAGTCAAACGGCGCTTTCTATAACCAGTGTCTGTTGCATGGTGTGGGATCTGGAGTGTTTGTGCCTTTTTGGCATGATTTGCCTTTCACCGACATTCTGACTTCAGATGTTCTCCACCAGCTTCATCAGGGGGTATTGAAGCATCTGGTTGCTTGGGTGCAGAAAGTAATGGGAGAGAAGGAACTTGATGCTCGTCTGCGTTGTTTACCGCCTGCATTCGGGGTCACACGACTTCCAAATGGCATCACTGGACTGCAGAATATATCTGGCCTGGAGAGGAAAAACATAGCCAAAATTCTCCTGGGCTGCCTGGTTGGAAAAATACCAGCTGAAGGACTCAGGGGATGTAAAGCGCTTCTAGATTTCATGCATCTTGCACAGTATGAAAGCCATGATGAAATCACCTTGGGATATATGAAGGATGCATTGCAGGTATGGAAGGAGAATAGAGGTTATTTCCTACGGGTTCGGGTCTGGGGGGACAAAAACGATTTCAACATTCCGAAGTTCCACTCTCTACTTCATTATGTTACTTGCATCGAGCTCTTCAGCACCACCAACAATTACAACACAGAACTCTTCGAACATTTACACATCGAATTTGCAAAGAAGGGATGGAGAGCCTCGAACAAGAGAGACGAAACACCGCAAATGACAACATGGTTAGAGAGACAAGAAAAGGTTGCTCGTTTCAAGAGACATATCAGGAAGGGTTCGGAACAGTACCAAAACGTGAAAGCGCCAAAGTCCAACAGGGTTTTGCCAAGCTACATCTCTCTAGCCAAGCGACCAACTCATGTGAACCGCTCTTTCACCACTGTCCAGAAGGATCATTCATGTCCAACTCTGCAAGCGTCGCTTCTCAAATTCATACAGGATTTCCGGTTGCATAAAAAAATCAAAGATGCACAGCATGTTACCGGTTTCCCTTTTCAAGGTATAAACATCTACCGGCAGTTCAAATTGCGTTTGGTCGGAATGCAAGAGGATGACACAGATGAGCAGCTCATACTATAAAGGCCACACCTGCCCAGTTCGATACTGTTGTGGTGCTTACAAGGGATGACGCAGAATCTACAGGGTTGCAAGGTAATTTTAATACTACATCCTTCTTCTGCCAGTGACTCTGTCCTAGGTTGCCGAATAGGTAGAATCAAAGTCATTTTCACCCTCCCTGCGACCACCACCCCACACTTGTATCCCCAATATCCCCTTGCTCATGTTGAATGGTATACCAAATTACGCAACCTCCCGGAGGCAAACCATGGGATGTATCGTATCCAGAAACCTGTGAAAGTGAAAGGAGCTGTAGTGCCTCTACATGAAATATGACAAGGCTGTATGCTGTTCCCGGACTATAGGCACGGGGTGCCGCAAGGATGGCGCTGGAGTAATGTCCTCGATGAGTGTGACACATTTTTTGTGAATAATTGGCAAAGTAAATATGCATATCAGACTTTATGGTAGTTTCTAGACAAGGGAGCTAATTGACGAGGAGGAAATGATAACTTTTTACACAGTTCTGCTATGTCGAACCCATTCCCGAATTCCTCTTTGTCACTAGAATCGCACTAGAGTCGCTGTCAAGATCCAGACGGTTTCTAGTTGCAGATGGTCCAGAACGAGAGTGATAGGGTGCCCAAGATCAAATTGTTGCTGACTCTGAGCGAGCGGACAGCTCGCACCCTCTGCTTCCAGATGTCACAGGTCATCACAGTCACACGACTTTCCAAAGTTTCAATACGTAGGTATCTTATATGTTCTTTAGGTTTCTGAACCCTTCATAGATGACAGTCAGATATTGGGTGCAAACTAACATATCAAGAGCTAACCACGTGGAAGCGGCGCGATTCTTGAAAGAGCTGGTGGATTGGCTGAATGTCGCCTGGCCAGAGTCGAGTGGAAGTATTAACTGGGTGTATGTGTATGTGTTTTCTTCCTCCATTTTGACTCGATTGAGATTCAGAAACGATTACCACAGGCGAAGTCCGCACATCACGATCTTCGGGTACAGACCTAATAATGTCCTTGCTGATGCAGTACACTATTATGAAACGGGGAGAATCCAATATTCACTATATGCGAAGGGTGGCGGGCAAGAGGTTTCGGCGTAGGATCATGGTTCAGGTCTGCGGTTTCCTTGTGTGTGCGCAATGAATTGATATTTTTAACAGGTCTGAAACCAAAATAAAATAGTGTACAGTACAGTAGATATAACTTGATTTACAGCAAAAGCACTGGGGTTCCTAAGAACCGCTTGTTTACGATGATTATACTCCACTGTTCACAAGTTAACACTATCAACCCTAGGAGGCCCCATCACACACTCCAGCTCTGGCAGCCACTGAAAAGATATCAGCATTGCAACTGTCGAGCTTGGGATCATCTCACTCATCGGTATGTGTATATCTTTCCGTTCGTTGAAAGGGAACCTCACTGTGCAAGGGTGAGCTGAGCTGACTACACTGCTAAGAGGAAGACTGAGCTAAAGCGATCACCTAAGAGCGGGAGCGGAGGTGATGGGCAGGAGGGGACACTCCACACAAACCCAACCAACACACACACACACACCAACAAACAAAGGCGGGCCTCTTCAGAGTCCTCTAGGCAATGCCCAAACACTTCTTTATGTATTTATATCCCTAATTAAGCTCAAGCCACTATAGCCTAAGAACAGAATCGAAACTTCGCAGACTTGATTGCACAAGCACCAGCGACTTAAGCACAGTCTCTGACAAGTTCTACAAAAGAGGCCAACGCAATGCGGACACTCTTAGGGCAGTGATCAGGAAGGGGGTTGAGAATGTTCCACAGGCCTAAGCACTAGCGGACAGACTAGAACTCGACCTAAGCGAGACTCTTGATGGTAACTACTGACAAAAGGTGATGTTCCCCAATTAGTACTAGTCCGTTGATCTCATCAACAATGCTTCGGCTGAAGGCTCAGTATCTGAGGGTGCCAAGTAGTCAATACCAGTTAAATACATGCAGTTCTGTCTTCGTCTGTATTTCTGGGTGGTTTCCTTCATTTCCTCCCAGTTTTATACTCCCTGAAACCTTCCAGAACCTTCCAACCACCTGACCTAGCCACGTACTACTGCCCCTGATTCGTCACCCTTTTACTGCTGGAGTGATGTCATGCTGCCGGCATGTGTCATATGTGTTTAGTAAGTTTGGCTTGACGTGTAGATCATCTCTTAGGCGAAGGCAAGTTACTCCGCCTTAGAGGTACATTCCCTAGAGAACTGTTAGGTATGTTCGACTTCATGTGCTCTGCGGACTATCACAGTCCTTAGAGCGTGTCTTGTTGTCTCTTCTCTGCGAGCCTAGGCTGGCTCCTTGAAGGTATGATATCTTCTAAGACTTATTATGTTATGCTGATGACACTGATCACTGATCCATATGGCTCTAAGTGACATTGCCGTTCTTTTAAGACACTGTCGATCTCCTCTGCGGAGACAATAAGATACTGCAGGCCTGCTAGACGTTGGCTTAGGACGTTCAATGTGATTTAGATGACGGTCAAGGTAATGGCGAGTGAATTAGATACAACTGATCAAGTTCTAAACCCAAACCAGTTCGTCTTAACTCTAGTTTGACCGTCTGCAGGAGCAATATACTCCCTAAGCGACTTCACATGCCTCTTATGACATGGGGTACCTTCTAACCTGTAGGCTATCTCTTAGAGGGTCTTCCTCTTATTTAGGAGATGCCTGGAATATGCCTTAGGAGGCATTTTGAAAGATTTCTAGCATTGGCCCTCCACCAGTCTTATCATCGTTCTTAACGGTTTTCCGGTTGGAGCAACCAGCCATAACGTCGCAATAACGCACCACAGCTTCCCGATACCACCGATGTAACGAACTTCATCCCAATACCGTCTCTCCGATGGTGCATATTTTGTCTCTCTCTTCTCACTTGTGGCATTGGGTCTGGGAGCACCCCCAAACTCGATTCAGAATGCCTATTTACCTCCTCACGGAACTCACTGAAACTCGAGCGTCGATTCCAAACGCATTGGTTAGTACAGTGCTTTCATTGACTACGGCAACTCCCTCCAGTTTGTTTTTACAGTTTTTAGGATGAATCAGTTCACCCAATTACGGCAATCTGAACACTGTTTTGCGCACCCGAACACCTACTTTTCTTGCCGTATCTTCTGCTATCTATGATGTAGCACTGCTATCATGTTTGTATCCGTTCTATTTTCATGACTGTTTGAATGGTCGCAGAGGCGGGTACGAGCACTTCAGAGGCTGTAAGCTTCAGTGTTAGCTCAACCCCGTCATGTCGGTCCACCTCGCAAAGGACGGTACACGGGAAATTCTGCACCCACGGCCTCTACCCATGCTCAATTCTTCTCCCAGCGCCGATGGTGGATCAACCTGACTGAGCATAAATTTTGTGAGTTGGAAATACTTCCAGAGCCTCTGCTGTTCTTCATTATTGACTTGTTGTCCACACTGGTTTAGTCGATAGATTGTTCCTTCGACTTCATTGTTTGATGGCTATTCATTTGCGTCTGATCTCTTTCACGTATGTGCGGTCTGCAGGTGAGTTAGAATGATTCAACAGTCAATAGCCTTAATTCCACTCACCCGGGCTGTATTGGACCTATACTAGTAAGTATTTATCTCAGAGGGAGAATGGGTGATACCTCATAGGCTTGATAAGGTTGACAATGGATATAGCTGCTCAAGAATGACCGGCTCAAGATCCCAATTTCCGGGATGGTCTTGAGTACAACAGTACCTATGTTCCATATGGCCTGGACCATGGTGAGTAAAATAGGTCTTTATCACGAGTCCAACGCCAGGATGGTCCCCTTACGAATATAACACGTGTCAAGAATTGACACAATCCATAGTTAGTTACCCATGAATTTTTATTCTCCTCGATTATCAACGGCTTCAAAAGAAATCCAGATGTGCATCGGACTTCCGAACCCTACAAAGCGAAAAACTTCAATGTGAGTTCTTTTGCACTTCAGGAAGTACTCCTTGATGCGTGGAATCCCCAGAATTTGCAACTTTTCATGAACTACTGACTTTAGCCGCTGATAAGCATAGATTTCGCACGCCAAAGAACTCACCTAGCTGGTGTGGATACTTTGTCCACATTGGGTCTTCAAACCAACGATATTTGCACCTGCACCGCCGCCACTGCCTACGCCTTTTCCAATTCGACTTTGCCCTGTCTTGAGTAATCCGGGTCTCCGGGGTTGTCAGAACGAATCGAGGTGTGTCCTTCTTTGCCATCAGCTTGTGAGATAGCCCTTGCCACCTTCTCCCAGACAATCGAGTTCAACAAGTTTAAGAAGTCGAGACTTTTCAACAACCCAAGCGCAATCTGTCAACTCACGCAGTCTGACTGGTCATATGCCACGGGAAACATTGCGCTTCAGGCTGACCAAGCTGAATCGGTTGCTCAACCCAGAAATAGTAATAACGCTCTCATTTTCACCATAAGTCTGGCCCTCTACTGTGTTGGATTCCATCCTGTCCCGCTTCAGATTTGGCTCTGGATCCAAGAACATTATTGACTATGGATCATTGAGAACTGTCAGGTCCGGTTTCAGCATTATTTCTTCTGGCCTGTTGACAAGTTTGTAGGCAATGCAAGCAACTTTGTTTGTGTAAAGCACAAGATTTATTTCTGGTAGACTATAGTGGTGGAGCAGAGGACTGGGCTATGCTTCTATATGACGGCAATTAGGGTTCTTGAGGTCTGACTACTATTTTGAGCTTAGTAGGTACATCAGCTTTCCATAAACTTGAGGTAGCTTTGGTAGACTTGCAATTGATCTTAAGTTCAACTTTGTAGGATCTAGAGTTAGTTTGGGCTACATTTGTTCAACTTGAGGTAGCTTTGGTAGACTTGCAGTTGATATAAAGTTGACTTGAGTTCAAACTTGAGTTCAACCT
>QLOY01000411.1:11426-21637 GCA_003313965.1 Megacollybia marginata | reverse complement strand
CAATGATTCTGCTAGTTCAAGATGTTCATCGCCAGACAATGACATTGAGGATTGCAGCAATTTGGAGGCAAAGAGCAGTTCAGACTTGATACCAATAATAGATGAGGAGTCAGGGCAGTTACTGGCAGACTGGTATGAAAGAGACGAACTTGACGAGGATCCAGAGGATGTAGACGAAGAAGACGAAGAAGGGGATATGTTGAAATCATATTCAGATGAAGAAGGAAACTGGAGTGATGATGAGTAGTATACAAATTAGAATATCTGAATATGTACCATATCACCATTGATGTTTTGTTTTTGGTGGTCCGTAGCTTGCTGCACTCTCAGTGCATGACTTTTGAGGTTTGCGAGCACTCTGTTTGGCTGGGGGTTCGTTGATCGTGTCCTGAAGAAGTGTCCGTTTACGAGGCCCAGCTGTTCCAGGCTTGGAGCTTGATGCTTCGGGAGTGACAGTAGGAACAGAAGATTGTTGAGTTTGTCGGGGTGGAGTGATACATATTAGTGTTATTACCTCGAGTAGCTTGACTGAATGAGTTTCAATAAACGGCCATTCGTCCACTTCTAGTATTGGCCTAAGATCGTCCACGGTCTTCAAAGTCTTGTACGAATTGACAATCTGGGCAATAAGCGGTTGAGGAAAGAAGGCATAGCAAGAGGAATTATGATTCATATTCCGTTCGGCTTCCCAGAGCTTCTCTCCAAAGTCAAAAAGCGCTTCCTCAAGTTTTGACATCTTCTTTGACTCTGCAGCACTGATCTTCTTTCCTTTCTTCCGCTTGGACTTGGGTGGTGCTTCAAGAGGAGGATATGGTGTTATGCCAGCCAGAGAGGGTGGTGCTACAAATGTAAGTGTTCGGTTTAGCTTCTTGAGACATAGGGAACATGGGAGGGGATGATTGGCTTTGATGCATGTCTTGGTGCTCTCTTCAAGTAGGGGGTTCTGATAAATACGGTTGAGGAAGGCAATATAGCATACAGTTTTGGCAAGGAAAAGAGCGAGGGTATGATCCATTGGTGAGGTTGGAACTTTTCCTGCTTCGAGTTCTGGAAGGAATTAATCAGAAGGTTTACATGCAAGAAGGGCAGGCAAACCTGCCAATGCCACATTAATTGCTTGTTTAGTGACAAATATGATGCCGTGCACAGTGGTTGTTGTGTCATCCTCCTGAACCACGACTTCTTCATCCATTCTCCCACCGTGCCCTTTCTCCTGGATAATTAGGTCGACTGTTGGAGCTGGCTTAAGAGAGGTACTGTCCTGAAGTGTTCATGAATTGATACCGTTTGTAAACGCAACTGTAGCAATTACACATTGGCAATATGGATCGTTATCGAGAAGATAAAGGGTACGTTCATTATAACTGTCAGGACAAATGCTGAAATAAGGTCAGAAGCGTTGTAGAGGGTTTCTGGATATGAGGTAGCAGAGAACTCTGTAGACTGAGTCTATTGTATCACAATGAATGACACCTTTGCGTCCATTTGAAACCACAGGAATAAGATGCGGAAACTCCCAACCAGAAGATGAAGACACTGTAACGACCACTGAAAAGTGCATATTGGGTCGCTCATTTGAGTGCCGGATAAGACAAAACGATCCTTCAGTAAATCCTAGGCTTTGACAGACAGAAAGAGTACGCTTGCCAGGTTCAAGTGTAGCTGTGATTGCAAAAACTGATATGGAAGTGGGGAATCGAGAGTGAAAGTACTGGCCGATGAATGTGAAGTCCTTGCAAAATGAAGAACCCCATTGATCGATTAAATGAGCCTCCTCAGCGCAAGCAAAGATGAGGTTGCATCGAAACTGCTCTGTGCCTGCAATATGTCTCCATTCCTTTGATTTCAGGTGCTCTGGGTCGACAAATATGACACGGTACTTCTCGCAGTCCATGATTTCCTTTGCAAGACTTATTCCTGCATTGCGAGCATCAGTGAGTGTTTTGTGACAATATGAGAGGGCTGGGACATTGTGCGAGGCAAGTTCTAAGACCTAGAAATGTATATAGCCTGGAAAGTGATATCTGAATAGACTTACAAGGTTACAAGAGAGACCCTTTGTTGGAGTAACAACAATACCAACAGGTAAGCGACGAGCTTCTTTTGAGTAATTCGGATATGAAGTCGGGTCGGCAGCGAGCTCAAGATGCACCACAATAGGGACAAAGAACAAAGCAGACTTTCCAGAACCCATAGCCATGCTGCAGAGAAGGTCTTCTCTATCAAGAATACATGCGATGGCATCTAGCTGAGACAGCCGTAATCCTCCCGTCCACTGCGGAATCTTCTCAGAAATGACAGACTTGATGATATCTAACCCCTCTGGACCCTGCCAAAGTGATTCGGACACCATAAATTACCGGGGTATTGTATTAGACGTGACGTGAGCTAAGGGTATACAGCATGACCTACAAGATTATGTAAGTGGGGGGGTCACACTGTTACCCCCCTGTGACAAATGCTAGACTAAATCACCAGTTTCTCAACTAAAAGTGGATGAGGTGCTTTCATCAACCGCGACTCGTCCACGAGTTGAATCCTTTGGCTGCTTGTGCATTGAAGGTGAAACAGGTAACAGTAGGATCTCCTGTTAATTTCTGAGTATCTGCATTGGGTAACAAGTGAAAGTGTTCGCCAGCGGTCACCCAGCACGAAATGTCAGAAGACTCAATGTATCACAGGTAAAGCTTATTGTATGGCATGAATCCACAATTAAAGTCCCAAACTCATGAGCCTTTACTATCAGCATCCGAACTCTGCCAAAGTGAGATCGTAGAGGATCAAAGACCTGCCAGAGTATATATTGGATTGTTTTTCCAAGAGTTCTATTGCTGCTTCGTAGCTACTTGCAGTAGTCTGAGGCTTCAAGTAGGAACTGTTGAGGGACTTACATTGTCTGCTATATATACCATATTGGATCTGGTCTCGCAACACCTTTCCACGTGAACTCTTGGCACAGCAGTCACCACCGCTAGCTCCTCGATTGTGGTACTGCGAGCTCGTTAACGAGACTGGGATGTATGCTGTCATGATGGACTTCATGGAGCGCTGTGGTGGCGTCGACAACACCCTCAATTCAACAGCAGTCGATGCCTTGAACACGGCCCTTTGAACATTGCACAATGCCAACCTGGTTTTTGGAGATCTGCATGAACCAAATGTGATCCAGGTCCAAGTCAAGATTAGTGGGAATCGGCCCAAAAAGGGTTGTCATGCTTGTCAATTTTGATTGGCACGACGAGGAAGGCAAGGCACGGTACCCAAGTGATATCAATTTGGACCCTGGCATAGGTATTAGGCTGGCATAAAGAGGTATGTCATGGTGGCAAGATCAAGAAGGCCCATGATGAGGAAATGGTTGTGTTATGAAGAAAATGGATGCTGGCCCAAAGGTAATTTACTACTAGTCGGTATAATGAGATTCAGGGAACAGGTGACAGTTTGACAGACAGGTGAGAGCCGAAGGTCGACACTCGTCCGGTGTCTAGTCTTGTTTCCGAATGTTCAGGTGCTCAGGTGCTCAGGTCATCAGACTCAGAATTCCAGTAGTGTGAGTTGTCTCGATGGTACTGGTAGATAGTGGAGAAGCCCTTCTTCATTCTGGTAACTTGGGCACGAGACTACCACTGGGTGAGGCGTGAAGGGTAAATGTGAGCAAGGGGAACAGGGTAGCATGAAATTAATGGTAAGGAGATGGAGGGCAAGGTGTGTAAGCGACACCACGATAGGCTAGGTAGGAACTGACAGAGTAAGGGTTCTCCCCCAGTGAGAATTTGTCGGGGAGGAGCCAACCTGAGCCGACTGAAACTGACTCGCTCAAATTTGTTGGCTCCAGTTGGCTCTTCCCGATAATGTGAACCCTGGGCCAACCGAATCCACATATAGCCAACTAAACCAATCTGGGCCAACTGAAGGTAGATATAACCATTATATTCAATTAATTTCAGCTACAGCCAACGAGAGCCAACCAGAAGTAGGTAACAATCATCTCCCTGCCACCTGTCACCACTGTCCCACCCATCAAGGTCATTGTTGCGACTTTATCTGTAGCACCCATAATCAGACAAAATCATAATGAGAACCTCGAAGCGTACCGCATTTGCACTTTAGCTGGGGTGGATGAAGTTGTGGAAGGGGCAGCAACAAGGCTGATGACGCTAGGAGAAGATGAGGAACATTGGACTTCTTGTAAGTCTTTAGAGCTAGCGCTGGTCAGGCTGGGAGAAGCGGTCGAGGGCCCGAGGTCGAGGACAAAGTGTTAAGCAATGATTTTGTGGAGCATCAGATTGGCTCGAGTACCAGTCATAAGGTTGGCCTGGACCAAAGGCTTGTCACCAGTCATCTTTCAACCGAATTGATTGTCCGTAAATGTCAGTGTAGTTGAGCAAATCAGAGATGAATAGTGTACTTTAAAAGTTTCCCAAGATCCATATTAGGTGGAACACAACGGTCCTCATAAAAATAAGTACTGCCATTGATGTTGTCTGCCGCCGTTACTATGACGAGGGAGGAGGAACAAGGAATAGACTGGGAAGGCAACTTGGCATTTCAGCACTGTACAGTGATAGTTACTCACAGTCGACGAGCTGCTGGCCGTTCCAACTGAGGATGGAAGAGGTAAGAGAGCATGATGATGGAGGTATGAGAGAAAGAGTGTTGATGATCACGTGCTCAACGCGTCACGTTCTCAAAGTCAATGAACAATCACAAATAGTCAACTGCTTGGAGTGAGGTAACTTGAAGTCAGCGTGGTCGACTGCATATGTAAACATTCAGAAGCATAGAGTTGCAGGGGGAACACGACATATTGAATCATGATGTCATAATACCGACATCATACTTAGATCTAGTATAACAAGTATGATAACTATGGTTAGCTGTGGTTGGCTGCTGGTTGGCCCTGCCTTTACCAGATTTTAGTCCTGGTCAGCTCTATGCTGGCCAAAGTTGGCCAAAGTTGGCTATCAGAAATATGTCGGCTAAAGCTGACGCAGGTTGGCTCCTCCCTGATGAATTCTCACTGGGGTTCTCCCTCACTCCCGTGTTGGGTTGTAAATGTACAACATGTGAAAATTCCTGCAATAACATGGGAAACATGCCGCCGTGCGTCAATGTGTTTCTTCACATCACTTGGCTAGCTGGCTGATTGACATGCAGTTACCACACCATGTGTGTGTGTGAAAAGATTGGGGAGGGGTCGGCGATAAGGTAGAATTCCCGCTACTTACTTTAGTAGTGGGTCTAAATGCGCCCTATTTCAAGATCCAGCAATCTGACGCATCCCCTTTAGGTTGTCTTTTTATGCAATATTAGTTATGACTGTTACTCAATATAGCAATTAGTTGCCTGTGATTTGCTTTTAATAACTCTGGTTACATTATTGCCTTCTGACTTGCCCATGGCTTTGTACCATCTCTCCAATGCTCTTGTTGACCCCTACCTCCCATCATCCAATGCCTGATGCAGGTGTCCTTTGCCCTATGGTTGTGGCCCTGATTCTGCAGGCACTCTTTTCTTGGTTAGTATACCACTATAATATTCAGGCTAAACCACAGACAATTACTCTAGCAAGCAATGTAACTTGCTAAAGTTTTTTAATAGTATATATATATACAATATATATATAACAGTTGATGATACATGGTCCACAAGCATATAGACAGCAAAGTAGCGGGCTCTGCTGGTTTCAACCGGCCCTACCAGTATTATTCGGTAGTTGCAATGTATAAAAGAAAATAGGTGCGTTAAGATCATTTATTTCATGGTCATAGCAGCTTAGACTGCTTTAAATGCTGTCGAATAACCATATCCCACACTGTACCCCAACATGAACTCAGAAAGTTATGAGGAGCGTGATGTTTACCGCTAGTAATAATCTCCGCTGTCGTGGCAGTTTCCTGTGAATTAGTTGAGAACGGGCTTTGATCGACCGGTATACGCACAGTGGCAGATGTACAAAACACGTAAAACTTGCATGGATTTGGGGAGTATTCTCTATGGATAGCGACTTTCTCCGGAGGTCTAAAACACTGGTTACAATCAGAAAGTGTGAAGCCAGGTACCATGATTTGGATACTCACATTTACATACGCTGTGAACATTGTTCTCCCTATCTCCGTAGCTCCTTACATACTTTCTAGTCTGTAACAGATCAACAAGTCGGAAAACAGAGAGAAGAGATGCCCTTACTTTATGCCCACATTAAGCTTGGTTTCAAGAATATTGCATTATTAAGGAAGAGGACTAGATCCACATTTGTGAGGAGCTTGTTGGAACAGACTGACTTCCATAGCAAGACAGAATCTTCATACCCGGTATCTCAGCGGAAGAAAAGCAAGAGCTTATGAGGTGATTAATGGTTCTGTCTTTGGCCAAGACTTGGTCACAGCCTGATATTGGGGTAAGGAATATGATTGCATCAACTGTTTTGGAGCTTAGAGACGTACAGCAGACGATGGAGCTTACCAAGGGTACCCATGTCGCTATGAGACAAAATTGTTATTATAGCGAAACATGCGCAGAGGGGCACTTACGACGCTAAAAGAATGGGTCAGCATAGGCTAATGCGAATGCGACAGACAGGAGCTTACTACTCTCACTGACACCAACGATCCTCCATTCTGCCCCTGTATTCTGCCCTGATACATCATACGGAATTTGTATTCCAATACGCCTATGGTCTTTAGCCGCGCACGTAGAACATCGTCTAGGCAAAGTTGGCAGCTAATAGAGAATGAAGAACCCATACACACCGCCGGTAGGCATATACTGTAACGAGGTTATCTGTTCTAGATAAATTGAGAAAGCTGTAAACCAATAAGATGCACGTAAGAGAGAAGATAATGGAGGACTAACAAGCCAGGCTGCTCTTCTAGATGTATCTTCTTGTGCCGTAGTACTTGTCATATGTGCATCTGCCCAGAGCTGTATCATCTTGCGTCGAAGGGAATCGAGGTATTGTCAGGGGTCTCCAACCCTGTATTGCCAGCAGAATTGGGCCATCCGGTAGTGATGTCGGTATCTTCATCACTGTTGTTGTTATGAAAGCTCGGATAGTGGACCCTTGCTCGGGAGAGGACACCCTTCAAACCTGGTCTGGGTCTGACGAAAACTTCCTGGTTCTTGTTCTGCATGCGTTAATTGACCATAGCCTCTGCTGGGAATATGTGGTGGGTTTCCGAGATGGGTGGGTTCATCTTCAGTTGGTGGGACGAGTTTGGCTACTAGGACTTTCTCAATCTGCTGAGAAGGGGCTAGACATTGACACGTTGACAGATTGAGGACTGATTTTGAAAAACGTGTTATCAAATTCGGACGTGTTGGGAAGGAAGTTCCCAGTCCGGCATTTCATTTGTCGGTTGGGATTGATACCTGTGGGGGGTGATGTATTCGGATACTTTGAAGCAGGTGCTGGGGATCTAAAGGAGAGAAATGTCAGCAGTGAATAAACGATGGGAAGATTTACTGTTGAAACGGTGTTCCTTCCCTTCTCCAGAAGATCCCACAACTCAGAGATGATGCACCAGTGGATTTGAAAGAGCACGATAGAGTCAGTGTTGACTGGAGCCTTCAAGGTGTACAGTGATGCCATCAGTCCTGCAGTCAATGACGGCAGTAAAGAGATGAGGATGCTCCAGCCTTTGATAAGGTAAAAATCAGATCTAACTGGATGGCCTCTGTTATATTAATGAAGCTGCCCAAGAAAATGATCTGCATAATGCTGTTTTGAGTAACAGGGGATACATTATCAACAAAATAGCAGGAACTGACCCAAATGACACAATAGATAAAACCTGATTCAATCAGAAGGACCAAGACTCCTTCAACTTGTGTCTTTCTTGTCCCATTGGATTGAAGGTGGGCCTCGACTTGCTTTCTGTAAACCCTTTGTATCAATCATCAGTCCTTCATCTCTCTGATTCGAATGAGATGGAACACGGACCAGGTTTTGTAGAAGATTATGACAGTAGAGATGAAGTTTGTTAGTAGTAACAGAATATAGACATCAAAGGCAAGGATGCCGTTCATCGAGAAAATTGAGGAATATTGTAGTCCTCTGAAGTGGGGTACTAGAAACACAATGTTGTACACCATAAATGCTTGATAGAGGCACATTGAGCATGAAACCCAACTATTCAATGCAAATTCAATGAAGCATTTACCTGTCGTGACTCCCAATGGAAGAGCAAGAACACCACGAAGGACATGTTGTTGTGCCACAGACCAGGCTCTCCACACAACAATGACATCGTTAAGGACAAACTACAGCAGAACAATGTTATCAATCAGTTGTCATACCAAAAAATGCAACTCACAACTATATTCCCTGAGATGGTTGCAACTTCTGAAGCCATCTGAACTCTGATGTTCTATGGATGTTTACACCAACTTGAATGCAATGTTTCAAATGCTGACTCACTCCCTTAATGTTACTAACAGGATACAAAATGTATCCTGAGTACACCAACCAGCTGCTTATGCAGAAAATTGTCAATAAGATGAAAATTGTCAATAAGATGAACTTGAAGGAGATCAGAACCACAGCTAATAGAACTTGTCGTCCCCTAGAGCTAGGGACTCCATTGCACCTACTTAGTTGATGTGTTCTGAGTCCTTACTTTAGTAAGACTCAGTCTTACCCCTGAAGTTTATTCCTGAACCGATCTCCATAAGGCAAGTCTTCTCTTCTCTTCTTTCAGCTCCGGGTCCATGTGATGATGATGGGACTACCGCAAATGAACAAGACGTGTTCACTGTTGCTCAAGGACTTGTCGAGGTGGGCGTGTTATTCCGGTATTATCTGAGTTGATGGTCTGACATCATTACTACCGTGCAATTAGATAGGTCAATAAAGCAAAGTAAAGATCCACTTGCGTTAATTCAGTGAGTTATTGGTTGTGTGGTCCCATGAAGACCACGATCCAGACAATAAGGAGAGTCAGAGAAGATATGTGCGCCAGAGGAAGACAACATGATGAGAAAATGAGCAGATGTCGCAAAATGCTGGTGACAATGATGCACAAAGCCAGACACGTGTACTTAATACAAGACCAAAGAGCAAGGCAGGGTGCAAGCAAAGTTACAGTTGATGATACTATGTCGAAATTGCAAAATCCTCAAAGTTTGCGATGATGATGGACATGAACAGTTCCAAATTGCGGCACCTGCCTTTTTGCCAGAATATTTTTGGTTGGACAAAATTTGGCCACGTGTCCAAGAAGACACACATCCAAATAGAGACATACAACATGACTCGTAATGGACCGACCTGAACCGACAACTCATAGCTTTGACCACCTGATGCTGTAGGATCTATGCATAGATTACTGACAACTCATCATAGCTCTTTTGCATAGATTTGCGATAACTTTGGCAGGGCTATCGTACCAGCCAAAATGCCAACCTGGCAGGCCTCCGGCATCAAGGCAAAAACACGGCAGGCATGGCAAATCTATTTTTAATATAATGCATTAATATAATGCATTAAAAAACACTAATGATACATTTGAGATTGAGTGGGTGTTTTTGGCAGATAATAGTAGATACTAATAATAGAAACCATTGAAGATGGACCATGGGACATGCCCAGATTAGGCAAGCCATCACCATGGGAACTTTTGACTTCCTTATATGAACAGATCAGAATTTCAATGTGGTTGCAATAGTGACATCCATTTGAAGCCATCAAGGAGACATGGCTAGATTAGGACATGCCCAGATTAGGAAAGCCATCACCGTGGGAACTTTTGACTTCCTTATATGAACAGATGCAGAATTTTGATGCGGTTGCAATGGTGACATCCATTTGAAGCCATCAAGGAGACATGGCTAGATTGGGACATGCCCAGATTAGGAAAACCATCACCATGGGAACTTTTGACTTCCTTATATGAACAGATGCAGAATTTTGATGTGGATGCAATGGTGATGTCCATTTGAAGCCATCAAGGAGACATGCCCAGATTAGGCACTGGGCCATGACCGTGGGAACTTTTAACTTCCTTATATGAACAGATGTAGAAAGCTGCAATGGTGACATTCATTTGGAGCCATCAAGGGAACATGCCTAAATTAGGCAAGCTGTGACTGTGGGAACTTTAACTTCTTTATATGAACAGATGCAGAATTTCAATGTGGTTCTAATGGTGGTATTCATTTTGCTATACATGCTCTTGTTCTTGCACAATTTGCATTTTATTTTTGAAAAGCTG
>QLOY01000407.1:0-31194 GCA_003313965.1 Megacollybia marginata | reverse complement strand
TCTTGAGTTTCGGAACCGGAGGAGCGCTGAGAGAAGGGAACGTAAAGTCACTTAGAGACGAATAAAGCGCAGACGGGGGGGACTGAGAAATTGAAGGGAACGTGAAGGAGGATGGAATCTTGCGATTTGGACTTGGACTGCAGCTTCTGATCTCACGAGGAGACGACTTGGGTTTAGGAGTCCCGAGCCTTGCGAGATCGAGACTGTCCAAAGTAGAAATGCTAGAGCCGAGTGCTGTCGAGGCAGGTGAACTAACACCTTCCATGAGCTCTGACATGAGCTGATTCCAGCGCTCGTTGTGTGAGGCAATCTGCTTGTCCTGAACAACGGTCGGAACCTTTGGCCCACCAACGTCAAAGCCAACATGGCTTTCATACAAACCCAGCACTTGCTCAACAAGTCGAACGCCCACGAGGTCAGGATTCAGTTCATAGTCGCGCACATCATCCACAGTGTCCATGGTATGCAAAAACAAAGGCACCTGCCAGTCAACCTTTGCATACGAGATTCTCCACCAATCACCAGGAATTATCTGCCAGTCGTCTTCGCTGTCGACAGCCATGAACTTGACTGCTTCTGTGAAACGTTACTGATATAAAGGAGAATTATAAAGCCCTTACAGAAACCACGACAGCGGTACCCAGCAGTCAAGCTCAAGGCCAAGAATTGCCAATGATTTTGCTCAGCAGTGGGACTGTTTATCGGCAGAATCTATAGCATACGCCAGTTGCACGCAATGGAGAGAATTGAGAGCCGGTGGGCACGTTCACGTCACACGTCGTAGGATGAAACAAGTCACGCTACAAATAAAGTCTTACGCAAGTTTGGTACACTTCATCAGCTTCACTCTTCCATCCTCTTCTCGAACATAGCCAATCGGAGATTTCGGTGTTCGTTCTGACATGGAAACGAATCGATCCACTAGTTCTTTGAAATCAATGTCGGGAGGAATATCCATTCCATCTTTCAATTTACTACCGTAACGCTGTAGGGCGATCAGCATTCATCCTGACAATCAGCAACATCTCAGAAGATCGTACCTTACGCGTACGCGGCGGAGGTGGCCGACTCAGCTTGCGTTCTCGTGCCGGGTCGCGTTCTTGCGCCACTTCAGAAGGCAAACTTGGGACAAAGTAGCCTTCCGTCACCGATATGTCTCCCATCGCACACAGTGTATACTCGTCCTCGTCTTCTGGCTCTGCCGAACAAGAACGTGCCGATTTTTCTTCCTCAATTTCGGCTGGTGGTTCCGATGCTTTGCTGGTGCTCTGTTTCTGTGCATCTCAGTTTGATCAAGGTAGGCAAGAAACACGTACTGCACTCATAGTATGGGTTAGGGGTTAGGATGAACTGGCCATTATTTTATACTTGCTGTGGCGTTCCCAACGAGAACAAAGGAATCATGAGCAAGAGCCTTCGAGTCATTGTCAGTGTCACTTCCTTTGTCCCGATGTTTATGATCTTGTTCAGGATCTACACGTTGCCCATGGACAGGAATTATTGCAGCAAACTCGTATCGTGATTTGGTGATTTCTTCACGTATTCGACCTCTTTTGCACGACAATAGGGCGTGCATAGTTCTAAGTAGCCTGAAAAACTGAATATTGGATCATACTCGTTGCCGCTGGCACTTTTATGGTCCTTGAAGTTGTCTAGTTCATTCATAATACCATATCGAAGACGACTTTTATCTACGCAACAAATTTCATCCCACCGAAGGGTTTTTTCTAAATTTCTCCTAACCGAAGCAAGGGTTTTCTCATTTTCTACCAAGCCCGCTGTTCCACCTTGAATGGATCTTGCATCTTCACTACCAAGAGAGGGCCGTTTGGAGCAAGCAAAAACCAGAGTACAGAACATTGCGCTTGATTGTCATTCTCACCCTCTTGAGGGCTTTTCTCGTCGTCTTCGATAATACCTTCGAATCCAGTCAGAAGATGAATGTATGATCAAACGACAGAAACGAACCCGAGGCCATTCTTACAATGTTCTGTCTTCCAGCGAGAGGACCTTGCAGACTTGAGACTTGCTATGTTCACGACGAGATTTTGTGAAGTGACCGATTGGTCACTTGATATTTTGCGTCCTCGAGCGGCCCAAAACCCACGGAGGTGTTTTTATGTTCGTCGTAAAAGTAGCTTCATCCAAAAGTAAATAAGGGACGATAACATTGAAATGGTAAATCCAAAGTCCTTGCTCCAACACTGAGACATAGACGGAAAGAGAATGCCACGTCCAAAGGAAGGTAGGGATGGTGATGTCTTCGAGAATATAAACTGCGCTTGATGTTGGACAAAAGGTCAAAAGGAGAGTAGGCATAGTATTGACGTCCTTGAGGAACTAGATCATGCACAAGAGATCGAAATCGAAACATTGAAAATGGAAAAAGATCCTGAGGAAGCAAAGAAGCAGACGACCAGCAGGCTTGAGGTCCACAAATCGACTAGGCACGAGCAGAGTATTGACGAGACCATTCAGAAGGAGCAAGCAATGATCTTCGGCTTGTACAGCTTGTCTTGTTGGAGCACGAAAAGTGAAGGATAAAGGAAATCTTGAAAGGGTATCTGAGCACGAACAGAGTTGTCGGCGGGTATACAAGAAGGATCTTGAAGATAGACTGGATAACATTCTTTAACAAATAAAGGAGAAGAAGAGGAAGACGTACAATGGAGATAAAGAAAATTCGGATCTTGATTGAAATCTAGACTATGTCAGTAAACTAGACAGAACGAGGACAAACATACGATCAAATCTGGGGAGACGGGTCTCGAGTGGCCCACATATCCTCCCGCCGCCAAACAATGACCATTGGAGGAGGTGATGGAGTCTGAGGGTCCATCAGTACAATGTCTTCATCGGGCTGTTGGAGCCACTCCCGCCACTGATCAAGCACATCCTCATCCATGTCGCTCAGGGCAGACCTACTTTTATTTCAGCACGTACTCGACCGGTCTTCTTCGCGACGTCAAACGGTGAATTGTTGAGAATGACTGATACTGATGGAGGGACAAAAAGAAGCCAAGGAGGATTTGAAGTTATTTCGACATCCATATGAGAAAGGAGAATTGAAGATGGCGGATTTGAGGCGACCGTCACCGTTTCGACATCGAGAGCCGCGTTGTCCTTGAAATCGACTGAAGGGTTGCCAAACATGGACACATCATACTCAACAGCCTCTGTGATTTCACTTTCTTCGTCGACATTCATCGCTTTATCGACAATAGTGATCGCAAAGTCAAAAGACCCGTTGACTGGCTCTTCCTCCTCAGCGCTGCTCACTGTGTCTTCGTCTCCCCGGTGGACCTCCTGTGCCCCTTCATGAACAGGATCCAAAGGTGACTGGTCCTCAACATGGAAGCGAGCTTTCTCCTCGGATGTTTCTACTTCAGCCACCTCTTCCACTTCGACAGCAACCTCAGAGACCTCAGAAACCTCTTGATCACAGGCTCCCTGACCTGTTTTTGCTTCTCCTCTACCAACCATTTGACCGCCCCACTCAATAACTCATTGACTATTTGCTCCAACCCTTTGTCTCGACGAGACTCGTTGTACTGTGCAATCTGCGATGACCGCCTAACTTCGATGGCTTCCGTCACACAGTACTTCCAGTTGCACGTCTTGTTTGAGTGTGTACAGGCTTAAGGGCCAGAAGCCGTTGCGGCTTGATCTTGGCCATCGAGGTATTGCGAGTACTACTCTTCAAGTCACGGCGGGTGACTGCCTTCAAGAAAGTGCGTCGAACGGTGCGAGCTGGCACGGTAAGAGGAGCGGATTCTTTCTCTCTCTACAATGGACGCATGCAGAGGAGCCAGTAGAGGTGACTTTAATGCCGACAACAATTCAATCGAGTCCGGAATGGGAGAGAGTTCGGGCGAGGGATACTCTGCCTCTGCATCAGCACAAAGAGGGAAGAGTTCCGGTGAGGGGATATCCTCGACTTCGGGTAGAAGAGAGAGTATTTTGAATTCGAATCACATGATAGAGGCGGCGCGTCCGCAGAGCCTGAGCCTGCAAGGGCTTGACGACACTTGTAAGTTATCACCTTCAGACGAGGAACCATGTCACGTAGTACGTGTCGCAAGTGTATCTTCTTCCCGGTTCGTTCTTCAAGGGCAAAGAGTGTGTGACCTGACGGGGTCTATTCTGTACAATCGATTGATGGCTCTAGATGGATTCAGTGGTACTCCTAACCATGTGGGGAGAATGGAAGGCAGAAATATTCCAGTACTGCCGATTGTTCAGTTGAAAGGTTTTCACTTGCGCCATAGGAGTAAAACATGCCAATGGAGATGAAATGGTCAACGCAGACCAACAGTGACCGCCTGTCGGTCATAATTGATCCCAGGCAATGAAAGCAGCGGTCACTTTGCATTGCACGAATAGTTAATGGTTGACGAGTGTGTTAAAACAAGACTGATAAAACTTCACCTAGCAGCCGAAACAGAGCTGTGGAGTTTTGCCAGAAATCCAGACGGTTGAATACCAGACGGATAGCAAGAGAGACAAGCTTTGAAAGGACTGACATGGACGGCATAAGCTTATAGTCAGAGACAGTCATTGTGGCAATTAGAGAGCTATATCACAGCAGTGAGTCATTTTGGGGTTTTAATTTGACACAGATGATATTGACGATGGATTAAAAGAGCAGAAATAATTGGAGGGGATTTTAGTGAGACGCAACTTCTTTTAGTACACGTGATCTTCAATTGCAAGACTGAAATTCGTCCAATGGACGTAAAAATTTGTAAAGATCCATAGTATAGTCTTGGTATAAAACATAGGTTGAAAGGAGCGCAGTCCTCGCTAGATACATCTTGAAGCTATCTCACTACACCGGAAATGCGAATGCGCGGACAGCATCACTTCTGAGCTCACTTCAATAGTAAGATCTGTGCAGCGGCCACTTTACTTGTGTGAGTGCAGAAGAGTCCAGCAGAAAGAGAAATAAGCTCTGCAGTCCCATCACGCGTCTTTCTGTGGCCGAATTATAATAGGCTGTAAATCATGAAATGAAATCCGGTTAGCAACAAACAGCGCCAAATACTCGCTACGAAATCTCTTCATGCCGATTCCTGGGAACTGAATTGAAGCACCTGTACTTAATGTCCATCTGCTGAAAGTTTCTATTATTCCCTCTCTTGTCGCGTTTCAATGCTAAAGGTGCCGCTATCGTGACTGGCTGTGCTGCCAAAAGCATTGGATGTGTACCATGCATTTTGACTGAACGGTCCACTGGCCGAGTCCGCATATCCGCACGCTAAAAGGTTTTTTTCAGGCGATTGTGCGGATATGAGATTCATCAACCTACCAACGCAAACTCTACACCTCTGTATATCCATCTGTAGATCTCATTGTACTCTGGGTGTGTCTTCGTGATGGCTGTGAGCTTCAGCTGCTGCACAGTCGTTCGCTTTATCATCTGGACAGAGCGCTTAGTTGCAACAGTAGAACCAAGTCGACGTACCGTTTTATTGTCACGTTCCATCGCTTCTTCTTCATTCTCTGTCTGTTTCCGCTTACCCTTGGGATCAGGACCAACGAGTTCCGTGCCGCAAAAATCTTCATCGAGCTTCGTTTTTCCCTTTCCGGGGGGAACCTTGAACACGGCCTCGTTCGATTGCTGTTCGGCGCATTTGTCGCGACCCTCGCTTACCAGTACTGGTGGCGGACGTCGTGGAGCAGGGTCATCTGGGCGTGGCAGGCGGCGGCCCGCAGTCTGAGCAACAGGCCTGGATGTTATGCGACCCACTGACAGATGAACACCCGCATCAACCCTTTCATCATCAGCAAAAATGACAATCTGTCGTTTCCTGTCCATCTGCATCATCATCAACCATCAAATCCACGGCTACAAAGCCACCATACCCGCATCTCCCAAAGCCACTTGCACCCCAATCGTATTCTCAGAGGGTGGCTTTATGCAGAACATGTTTTCAAAGTAAATCCGCGAGATGAAAGCGTCCGAGTGGATATCTCTTTTCTCGATGCATTCAGCGTCGTTATATCCAGTACATGCCAACTTGCAGTTTAATATCTCCAGTCGGGTCCATGTACACGTCATACCTGACCAACTGCGACTGACTTCCTCCTTCGTTTCCCGGTCTCCACGGTTTTGAATTGTAGTTGGCAGCTCACTGAATTGCTATTAACTGCGTCCACGACGTCGAAGCCGCTGTCAAATACCAAGTCTGATTTCGTCCAACGCCGCTCCTTCTCCAAAGGCTCCACGAAGAAAATCCGTGCCTAGCGTTGCTTTTAGTGAGCCAACTTCTCCGCTGTCAGCAGATTTGCAAGGAGGTCACGTTTGGCCGCCCAGATGATCAGTTCTCGTCTCGACAGGTTCAACATTCTCTGCCACTTAACTTCTCATCTTTCCTCACTAATGTCAACTCGGTTGGAATCACTTTGCGTCTGTGGCTGAAATACATCGCATGGCCCCTCCTGGAACTGGCTTCTTCGACTTGCAACCAAGTGGTGAAGATCGAGACTTTTGGCCACCAACACTGGTTAGTTACTTGGCACATCTTTGAAGTCATGCTCATCAACCTTGATTCAGGTTCCTATTCAATTCCCATCTATTTTCATTCATCTGCGAAACTTCCTTGCACATTGACTATCATTTGATATGCTCTGCAAGTTGATATCCTATGATGGCCATATCAGATTCGTGTCAAGTGGGTCTGAAGAAGTATGCAAGCAAAGAAATAGAAGATCTGTCCAAAGGTGCAGACTATCATGGTGCATACTGCGTCTGGACAAAGTTCAGCGATACTTGGAATCTTTGACAGATTTGAGAGTGGGTGGCAACCGTAACCGTAGTGTGGTTACTATTTTGGGACTTACCTGATCAGCATTGTAGCCCAAAGTTCCACAGAAGTGCTATCAGGCCATCTAAAAGGCCGCGTGATGCGACGCAGGTATATAATGCCCTCAATCATTTGTGAAATCCATCCTACAGCATGGGGAAACTCGTCCAGTTCGCTCAATCTGTACTGTTCCTCTTACCCTTCTGCTACGCGTCATCTTCTGCCGGTGACTTCGAGACTAGATGCACTTCTCTCAAGAACTTTTGCTTTGAAAACACGAGAATCTTGGACGCGGCGACGGTCGCCCCTCTGGCTAATTTCTCAGTCCCGGGGACGTGCCAGTCATCCGCAACAAATGGCAACACCACCGTTTGCCGAGTCCAGATCATCACAAACACGACTTCGACCTCGAGTGTACACATGGAAGCTTGGCTTCCTGATGACAATGTCTGGAACAAACGCTTCCTTGGGCTAGGAAATGGTGGTCTTGGCGGTTGTAAGCAAGGTCGTTTTCCTCTATTCAACTAACTGAACGCCACAACAGGCATCGATTATGCCAATCTTCCCTATGGAACTTCCTTCGGCTTTGCGACAATAGGCTCAGACAACGGTCACGACGGAAACACCGGCATCTTCTTCCTCAACCAGCCAGAGGTCATCAATGACTTTGCCTTCCGTGCAGTCCACACCGAAGTCCTAGTCGGTAAAGCCCTCGTCAAAGCTTTCTACGGCACCCAACAAAAGAAGTCGTACTTCCTCGGTTGCTCTACAGGCGGCCGTCAGGGTATACACTCTGCTCAGATTTTTCCACAAGACTTTGATGGTATCGTCGCCGGTAGTCCTGCTATCGACTTTAACCATCTCCTCGCCTGGGGTGGTATTATGGGCACCTTTGTTGGTGAGCCCCATGCTAACACCAGTGATCTATTCATAACCCCCGCCCAATGGAGTGTTATCGGTGCAGAGGTATTAAACCAGTGTGATGCGTTGGATGGACTCGTGGATGGGATCATCACCGAGCCAGATGCATGCGACTTCCGTCCTGAAACCCTCATTTGTCCCCAAGGCCGGCCGGCTGTCAATGCAACTTGTCTTTCGACTGTCCAGGTTGAGACTCTGCGAAAGATCTATTCTCCGCTTTTTGGCTCCCAAGGTCAGTTGCTCTTTACACGTTGGGAGCCTGGGGCAGAAGGCGATGGACAGTTTGAGGACCTTTTGGGTGGCACATTGCTAAGCTATGTGACGGTATTTCTTACTAACTACTCTTCGCGTATCTTTCGTTCTGACCACGTTACGCAGGACTGGTTCAGCTTCACAGTTTACAATACCACAGATCACGATTTCACAGGCTTTGGCTTGCCGGATGTCGCAGCTGTTGATGCCATCAACCCTGGTGGAATCGCATCCTGGGACGGAAACATAACTCAATTCAAAGACAGAGGCGGTAAACTGCTGACATATCATGGAAGACACGATCAGGTCTGTTCCCCAAGCTTTTCTGAAAACGTCTCACTGAAGCCAACGCAGCTGATCTCTGGCGTCAATTCAAAACGCTTCTACAACCTTGTATCTCAAACCCTTCAAACGCCAAATCTAGACGACTTCTATCGTCTATTCCTCATTCCTGGAATGGAGCATTGTTTGGGTGGACCCGGAGCTTGGGCGTTTGGACAAGGGGTGTTTGGGGCGTCTGGACAAGTGGGTTTGGAGAGTGCAGTGATCAACGATCCCGCGCATAATATCTTGCTTGCTGTAGTCGATTGGGTTGAGAAAGGTGTTGCGCCTGATACCATGATCGGGTCCGTACCAGGGAATGCGACTGCTGTGAGGGAGCACTGTCGGTATCCTCAGAGGAGTGTACTGAATGGTACCACATTCACCTGTGTACCTGTATCATGACTGTAGCGTCAAAACTTGTTGCGAGCGAGCGCAGCGAGCGAAGCAATATTGATGAGATGGTGCCTTTCCGCAATGGGTCCGATTGTGTTTGTATCTGTTTGTTTTTGCGCGCTGCGCAAAATCGCAAAATCACGACTTCGTCAAGAAAAACCTCGCAGTCCGTTCCCCTCCGCTCCTACCAACACCAAACTCAATACATCGGTTTCTTAGACACTTCTGCACGTTTGTACCTCTTTTTACGGTCAAATTCTATGCATCTGTCGAGTTTCTTTACTGGAAGGTTGGATTTGCGTCAGGTTCGCGCTATAAGCTTTAAATCTTGCTATTCCGCCTACGTTGGGCTTTTCGGCGCAGCGTGAGCGAGCCCCGTGGGTCCCCCACATCCATGTTATATTCTTATTGGAGTCACTTGTCTACTTCCCCTTCTCCGCAGCCAATGTATAAGGCATCCACTTAGGATGTTGCCAATGTACACATTCATCTCAAGCAGTGCAACGAACAGTAAATTAACCTGTTTCGCCTGACCATAATTACCATATTATTTAATTTATTATATGCAAGCCCCCTTGCGCGTCAACGTTTCAACAACCTTCCGTTTTGTCGTCACGCCCGCCCGGTTTGGAATTCAGCCTCCATTGACCTCTCTGACACTGATTGACCGTTTCATCACACTAGGTACAGAGGGCACAACATAGTGGTGATTCGGGTGTCCCATTATCCTTCGCTGTCGAACGCCATTATTAGGGAAGAATCAAACGCTTTACGAGGAGTAGATGATTGGATTATTACGGTTTCTAACAAAACGTTTGCCTGTCGGACTAACAAAAAGCAGGGTGTTTCGACGCATTATGCAGTGAACGAACTTACACCGATTGTCGCTGCGGCTGTGCGGCATCGTTGGAGATTACACATTCTGAGGGCAGAACATCTCGATTCCCAAAATTCGGTTTTAAGCCTGCACATGGGCAGTTAGGCCATAATGAGACGAAGAACATGGTGGTAAATGTACACATGTAAGAACTGACTGGAATCAGACCATGATCGGCGAAGCCTCAACAGTAAGTCAGCCCACACCTTTAGATTGGGAAGACGTAGGGAAATGCAGCAACCTCGGTGGTCGCTCCATAACACAAGCTCGTGTATTCCTCAGTTTTTCGAGAATGGTGCCATGTGTCTCCGAGTCGGTATAGCCTGCGCTGCTTGACTACTACAAAACAGCGAGCCATTTCCCACTTGTTCGACGGGTTCCGTTCAGAGGATGGAGGGAACAACCCGCCTCAAGAGCCGAAGAGAAATATTATATAGAGAAAGGGACGCAAGACAACGATCAAAGCCAACAAAACGAGAACCCATCCAGTTCTCTCTCGCACGGCTCCTTCTGAAAATGCAATGTCGGGCAGTGGAACCTCGTGATTGGACCCTTGGGTGCCGGAGCTTTGCATACTAGTGACATTTCGGTCGGCCAGACAGTGAGTGGGTCTCACAGATACAGGAAGGTGCGGTGAAGATTGAGTGGAGACGAGGCTCAGGCTGTCAAAGCCAAACCAAATTTCCCCTGATTCTACCCACGTCTTCATAAGTATAGGATATGAGCTGGAATCTGCGAGGTGAAAGCGTGGTCCATCAAGCACGTGATCATAACCCAGCTTGAATCTTGTACATCATGGACATGTAAGCTCTTTATCAGCTTGACTAGTACTGACTGCTTATCCAGCATACATCTGCACGGTAAGCTCTCTCACAGTCCTCAGCAGCTCATACACCAACAAATATTCACATATAGAAATCAGTGTTAAATTGCCCGATTTACCTCACCCAGATATTTCTGCTGGTAGCAGAATCTGTGCTCAGGTTATCATTGAACATACAATCTTTGTACAGACATTGCCTGCTGCTAGCATGGATACCTCTGGAGGTTTTACATGGAAAATACCTGTTGGGTGTAACATGTGTGTAATTCAACTTTCTGAGTGATGGATAACTAATACCAATCTTTTGTCAGCCCTTCTGGTCATCCATTATTCTCAATTGTCATTCTTCAGTTCAAATTTCCTTTTGTGACTCATCTGCTGGGTTCAGTTAGCATCAAAAGAGGTGAAATCCTGAACAAAGAACAGTGTTTAGGTATATCAAAATTTCCTGGAGGGTAACTGTTTAACATGCCATTGCAGAGCTATCTCCTCATGTCTGCAGTCAAGGCCCTTTGCTTCTTCTATCAGCAAGATTCTCTGTATTATCATGTATTCAGTGTCTATCAGTTTCCAACTTTGATGACATTTGTTACTCTGAAGAGTGTATGCATGTCTTCTTATCATGTCAACATACACTGATTTTGACCTTGACTATATAGTATCACTGAATCCCAAAACTATATCATCCTGTGTTGAGGAGATATACAATTCTTCTCAAGTAGTAGAAAGTATCAATTTGCTCAAAGTTGCAGTGATGCATGAAGGCATTCTCCTAGTTCAGTCAGAAATAGATGGAGAAGAAAAGGCCAGACTCCTAAACATGCTTGGTGATATTGCTTCTATTAGGAGGGGAACATGGCATGGACAGTGCTGTTTGCTTATACAGTGATGCAGTTCAGGAGACAAGACATAATTCCAAGTTTGAATTAAAATACTGGACAGATCTGGGAATGGCACTTATTGCTCACTTTGGAAGCATTGGTGATATGAAGGATATTGATGCAGCTATTGCAGTTGCAGATGAGGGTATCACATCCACTCCAGATAGTCATCCTGACAAGGCTGTATTACTAAATACCCTTGGAACCTCACTCTGGATGCACTTTCAGCAATCAGGAGACCTTGGAGATCTTAATAGACTGATACAAGTTGTAGATGATACTGTCAAGCTTGCTTCAGATGGTCATCCTGAGAAGCCTACAAGGCTGAGCAATCTTGGAGTCTTCCTTGAGACTCGCTTTAAGCAACTGGGAGACCTTAGGGATCTTAATAGATCTATACAAGTTGCAGATGAAGCTATCAAGCTTACTCAAGATGGTGATCCTGATAAACTTACAAGGCTAAGCAATCTTGGAATCTCACTCTGGATTCGCTTTCAGCAACTTGAAGACCTTGGAGATCTTAATAGATCCATACAAATTGCAGATACTGCTGTTAGGCTTACTCCAGATGGTCATCCTGAGAAGCCTAGAAGGCTGAGCAACCTTGGAATGTCACTCAGGACTTGCTTTCAGCAAAATGGGAACCTTGAAGATCTTAATAGATCCATACAAGTTACAGATGATGCCATCAAGCTTGCTCCAGACAGTCATCCTGATAAGCCTACAATGCTGAGTAATCTTGGAATCTCACTCTGGACTTGTTTTCAGCAACATGGGGACTTTGGAGATCTTTATAGATCCATACAAGCTGCAGATGATGCTGTCAGGCTTACTCCAGATGGTCATCCTGATAAGCCTACAAGGCTGAGCAACCTTGGAATGTCACTCTGGACTTGCTTTCAGCAACATGGGAACCTGGAAGATCTTGATAGATCCATAAAAATTACAGATGATGCTGTCAAGCTTGCTTCAGATAGTCATCCTGAGAAGCCTACAAGGCTGAGCAATCTTGGAATCTCACTCTGGACCCGCTTTCAGCAATCAGGAGACCTTAGAGATCTTAGTAGATCTATACAAGTTGTAGATGATGCTGTCAACCTTACTCCAGATGGTCATCCTGAGAAGCCTACAATGCTGAGCAATCTTGGAAATTCACTCCGGGCTCAGTTCCAGCACCTTGGAGACCCTGGGGATCTCAGTCAATCCATACAAGTTGCAGATGATGCTGCCAAGCTTACTCCAGATGGGCATCCTACTAAGCCTAAAAGGCTGAGCAATCTTGGAGTCTCACTCTGGACTCGCTTTCAGCAACTTGGAGACCTTGGGGATCTTAATAGATCTATACAGGCTGTAAATGATGCTGTCCGGCTCACTCTAGATGGTCATCCTGATAAGGCTACATTCCTGAACAATCTTGGAAGCTTAATGCAGACTCGCTTTATGCAACTTGGAGACCTTGGGGATCTTGATAGATGCAGATAATGCAGTTAAGCTTACTTCAGATGGTCATCCTGATAAGCCTACAAGGCTTGGCAATCTTGGAAACTCACTCTGGATTTGCTTTGAGCAACATGGGGCCCTTGGGGATCTCAATAGATCTATACAAGTTGCAGATGAAGCTATCAAGCTTAGTCCAGATGGTGATCCTGATAAGCCTACAAGGCTGAGCAATCTTGGAAACTTACTTTGGACTCGCTTTCAGCACCTTAGGGACCTTGAGGATCTTAATAGATCCATACAACTTGCAGATGAAGCTGTCAAGCTTACTCCAGATGGCCACCCTGCTAAGCTTGCAATACTGAACAATCTTGGAAGCTCACTCCGGAGTCACTTTCAGCAACTTGGAGATCCTGGAGATCTTAATAGATCTATCCAAGTTATAGATGATGCTGTCAGGCTTGCTTCAGATGCTCATCCTGAGAAGACTACAATTCTCAGTAATCTTGGAAACTCACTCCAGACTCGCTTTGAGCAGTATCATGTCACTGAAGATTTACACACAATTATTGCATCCTTTTCTTCTGCAGCAAAGTCTATTACTGGTTCTCCCAGTTTAAAGTTCCGGGCTGCAATCAAGTGGGTTCATTATGCTACATATCATCAATCCCAACAGGTTCTAGAGGCATATACTGTTGCTATGAATCTGATTCCTGAGCTTGCATCACTTAGCTTGTCTATTCCAGACCGCCATTATTGAATAACAGAGGCAGGACCTCTTACACGAGATGCTGCTGCCATTGCTATAGCTGCTATGAGCTATGATACTGCAGTTGAATGGTTAGAGCAAGGCCGCTCTGTTATTTGGAATCAAGTACTTCATCTACGTTCTGAATTTGATGAACTCAAAGAACTTTATCCTCAGTTTGCTACCAAACTTCAATTCTTACTATCTCAATTGGATGGCTCAATAGCTAGAAAGCATACAGTATCTTCTCAGCCCATTATACCACAAATTGACTACCACCAACTGGCAGAAGAACATAGGCAACTCTTGATTGAGATCCGAAAATTGCCTGGTTTTCAAAGATTTCTACTCCCCAAGCCACTTTCCCAGCTTATAACAGCAAAAAACAGACCAATAGTTATTTTAAATGCCAGTAAAGTGCGATGTGATGCTCTAGCTTTACTTCCAGGACAGAAAGATGTTGTTCACATTCCATTGGAAAGTATTACTCTTAAGGATTTAACAATGTGGCATAATGGTCTTCATTCCATACAGCAAACTGGATCTTTTCCTATTCTTGAGTCTGCTATAAGAAAGGCTCTTCAAATCCCAGATAATAAGACTCTGAATTGTGAAGAAGGACTAGCTTATATACTTGAAAGACTATGGAGTTGTATTGCAAAGCCTATTTTAAATGCTATTTCTATCAAGGTCAGATTCCTAGTTATACCTATAAACTTTGTTCAATTTTCTATTTGATAGGAACCAATGACTCCTACCTCCAATGCACACCGTATATGGTGGTGCCCTACAGGTCCTTTGTCATTTCTTCCAATTCATGCTGCTGGAATCTATCCAGTTGGACCAAGGCTATCAGATTTTGCAGTCTCATCCTATACACCCACTCTGTCTGCACTTCTAAATATCTCTCATGATCAAGTTAAAGAGCCTCAACTTCTCACTGTTGCTCTTCCAAGAGAGTCATATCCTCCACTCCCAGGAACAGGGAGAGAGGTTGATTGTATTAGAAAAAATGCAGACAAATTCCATGTAGTCTCACTTCTTGATTCCCAAGCAACTTCAAAGCAGGTTGCTGAAGTCATGCAGTCATCAAGCTGGGTGCACTTTGCTTGCCATGGAATACAAGACAATGTGAATCCAACAGACAGCTGCCTGTCTCTTGCAAAGAATTCAAAGCTTACTCTAATGGATATTATCAAACTTTCTCTTAAACATGCAGAACTTGCATTTCTATCTGCATGTGAGACTGCAACTGGTGATGGAAAGCTCCAGGATGAGGCAGTTCATCTTGCTGCTGGAATGTTACTAGCAGGATATCATGGAGTTATTGCTACAATGTGGACAATTGATGATGAGTTTACAATTGGTGTTGCAGATGAGACATATCGCTTGCTCTTCAAAGAGTATGGTGCTGATCCTACTCGAGCAGCAGAGGCACTGCATTTTGCAGTTGAAAAAATGAGTAAAAAGTGGGAAGCAAAGGGAAAGAGCTCTTTATTCTACTCAGTTCCATTCATTCATATGGGTATTTAAATTTTTTATATTCTTAGTTGTTGAGTATATTTCTATGATATAATTGATTGATTGATATACTATCTGTATGTAAATATCATGGAATGTTCACTAGCATGAAGATAAAGTTTGATGAGAACTTAGGATGATTGAATAGCTATCCTTGAAGCCATAGTTCAGACCATACATGTACATGTTGGTTTATCCAGCTGGTCTGACCATGAATTTTTATCCAAATGGTCCTGCCTGATTCTTATTTCCTGAATTGGCTGCAGGATTATGGTTGATTTATTAACCATGACTGTAAACAACAAACTCACATAGCAAAGCATAATGATTTACCCCTACAAACCTAACAGAGGTGAGCTTGCCAGTGTATAGAAATAGAAATTCTGGATATGTATGCCCAATACAACAAACACACTGATGGTCTGACATCACAATAACAGAGTACACAATAAAGAACTTCAAGATAATCCACATTATACAAGAAAAGTATATGGTAAGAGGTTTTGAAAAATAGCAAAACCTTGGAATATCATTCTGTCTCATAAAATGAGTCTATAAGTAGAATTCATAATTTGTTATCACAGGGTGTTGGGTAGCATCTCATATGATTATATAATCATCAAGATCTCTATTAAACTAGTTGCAAGCCTTCAGAGGTTGCTGAAGACCTTGTTGGAAGTTTCATAGTCACGACACCGTGTCACTCACGTGTCTGATATGAACACCAACATTATACCGATACACACACTATTAGCCAATAGCCAATGTCCCTCAGTCAATGACGACTGCATGAAGTCATTGCTTAGTGTCTGCAGTAGGTAGCCCTGTGGGTTGTACTAAATATGCACAGACCAAGTAGATAGGTATATAAGCTGTGTAAGTACACTAGGGATAATTTGAGTACTTAGTTACTTTGCTTTAAGCCTCACTCTAACACTAGCCTAACAAGCACGCCTCAAGCCTAACAGCATGAGTAAGACATTTACCCATTTACTTACCAGCCCTACCAGTGCATATCACTATTCATACAACAACCATGCTGCAGGTAACTGGTGAACCGTAAGGTAACCCAGATACTTTCATCAGGTTATGGGCCCCGAATAGCTTGAACTGGTACAGTCATTTGGTGATTAACTGGTCTTACGACGCTTGGGTAGTAGTAGCTTCTACTGACATTAAACCGACAGCCTACCTTAATATTATAACCATCCCAATGTACACTACATAGGGCATCCCTTTCTTATACCCTAGGCCAGGCCCTGCAGTCATACACAGCCGCCAGCTCAGGAAGAAGCATAGAGACTTCATTCTCTATGTTTGGACTTATGGCCCCTCTGTGCGCCGTCCACCCTATAAGTCAGTAGTGTAACACAGACATTTTGGTTCATAGGTAGTCAGTATGGACATTCCCCTTAGTGGTCCTAAGTCCCTTTCAAAGTCGATTACTGTCGACATGCTGTTGAAACCTTAAAACCTGAACATCGATCTTTGGATCTAGTTCCAGACTATTTTTGGTTTGCACTTTGCCGGGTTCCAGGGCTTTATGCTGGAAATCAAACTTTGTATAAGGCTCCGCCGAGCTGCAGAAGTTTGATCGAGTGCAACCATATGGTTGGGAACCATCTGTTCAAGGAACGATATATGCATCTGTTCTAGACGACCCCCATCAGGCACCTCTCTCATAATCAAACCTATGAAAAAGTCCACCTGGGATAAAACCCTAAAGGATGATCATAGTTAGGGTTTGATGACGTCGAGGATAAGCACTTCGTGCCCAATGTCTAGAAAGAATTAAAAAAGCATGCCTTTCTTAGATGAAATGTTCTAATAACAAGGGATTAAACCTCCCATGCGATAAGGAAAGATGAATTCTTTGACCACTAAGTTTTTTAGTACGTTCCAGTTGGGATGACGTAGAAAGTCCCAATGGACCGAATGTACTGAAGGATAATCACCACATGATTCACCAATTCAGACTATTCACCCATATGAATTGTGACACACAAGATCCATCACCTGATCTCTATGCTGGATTAACCACCACTGTCACATAGTGTTGTGCTGGCTGGGCTTAAGCCTCGACTTTAGCCCAAGCCGAGCTGATTTTAAGCCCAGCTTAGCCCAGCCGTTGGAGCGGCTTAGCTCGGCTTATACAAATGGCTTAAGCCGCTAGCCCAGACTAGTAGCGGCTTAATTTAAGCAAACTGTCTAGATATGCTAATGCTACTCATTCCTCAACTTAGAGACCTTCCATTGGCACTTTTTACTTAAGTCTCAACTGTCACGTGATAGATGTCACATGACATCTATCACACCAACCATACTGGCATGATGCAGCGCTGCTGGATCCACCTTTTTGGATTGTTCACTACTTACCTGACTGGAAATAGCTCAGCAACATGTTTGCAAGGTTCCATCTAACCTGTGATGCAGTACCAGTTACCGCAAATTTGGTTTCTTGTGAACATGACTGTGTCTAGCAGTTCTACACGTTATAGTACATCGTCTGCCCCTAATACATTGATCTACACTCAAAGCAAGCTGAATGGTATTTCAGCCATGGCTTAAGCCGGCTAGCCACGGCTTAGTGACAACGGCTAATGGCTAATTAGCCGTTAGCCGGCTTTAAGCCGCGGCTTTAAGCCGCGGCTTTAAGCCGCGGCTTACCAGCTCGGCTGGCGGCTAGCCAGCCGGTCCAACACTACTGTCACATAGATTCTAACCTCACCCACAGTAACTTTTAAAACTTTCAAATATCAAATTTGAAATGTCTTCCACCTCTGCCACCAAGATCACTGCCACCATCCCCACCCTTAAGGGCACAGATAACTATTACAAGTGGGCTTCTACTCTTAAAGCCTACTTTATGGTACAAGGGCTTTGGCTTATTGTCTCTGACAAAAAGAAAAAAAGCCCACCCTCACTACAATTGCGGCCATCCCGCATGAAATTGATTCTACCCTTAAAGTAGTAATCAGAATGCAAAAACCTGCATCTGATAATCAAGCCAAAATCGACAAATGGGTAAAAGATGATATGCAAGCCAATGGTATTATGGCATTATACTTGGATATTGAAATCCGAGAAAAATACATGAAAGATACCGCTGCCGAAACTTGGAAGGCTTTGGAAACCCAATTTGGAAAACCAAGCCTGATAGCCGTCAATACATTATATAATGAAATGATAAATTATGAGATTCATGACAGCATTCAAAATGGGAAAGATTTCCCACAACAGCTTGCACACAAGTCAGCTCTGATGACAAGAGTCCATCAGGCTGGTCATGAAATCAAGGAAGAACAGTGGATCATCATTTTAACATCCGCTTTATCTCCTAGATGGAAACATATGGTTGATGCTGCACAAATGAGCAAAATGTTCACATCAGTGGACATTGCCATTAAACTTCTCACTGAGAAACGGCTGAGTGACAAAGCTGCAAAGCAAAAGAAACACAGCCATGCCAGCCAAGATTACTGGGTTACCGTGTTTCACACCTAAACCACAAAATCAAGGCCAAGGCCAAAATCAGTCCAGGCCTGGGCCTTCTAATCAGCAGGCGTGTACTAATAAGCCTAATATGCAATTAGCTCTGGCTAATGCAGGGGCTAAGACTGATGAAGAAAAGAAGTTAAAGAAAGCAGCCAACCAAAGAAGAAAAGCCCATAAAAAGGCTAAACAAGCTGCAATGGCAGCCCAAGCAGAAGGAGATGCTGCAGAATATGCAATCATAGAAGCAATGGGAGATATGGCTTTAGTAGCTGCTGAAAGCTCATCATTTAATCAAAATGAAAGATCATATACAGCTTTAATGGCTGAAAATGATGAATCAATAGGACAAAATGAAAGAACTGCAGATGGACTCTATAGGTCCACACCTCCGCCCCATTTGATCTATGACTCGCCAATGGACATCTATACAGATGATTCTGATTGTGGCTCTGATCCTGATCGCGAAGAAATCAATGAAATCAGAGCAGAGCTGAAAATCAGAAATCCTGATATCAGCATCCCAAGAGGCTCAGTCAAAGTTGGTAGACCCTTACCGGTTCCACCACCCCGCTCTCAAACAGCCCTGCTTGGCTCAAAAATCAAGCTCGAGATAAAAGAAGAAGAAGAAGTTAAATCTCTAATCAAAAAGGAAGAAGAAACTTCACCTTCTGTTTCCTTCTCTCCAATTGTGGAACACATAAGATCAGTCTCCACAAAGTTAGAAGATGAATCTTTGTTTCCATTAAGTGCCAGACCAGCCACTGCAGCACCTAAAATTAGAAAGAGTGCATTTAGAAATGTACCACCTATCACCACACAAGATGCGATACAACACGTCCTTAACTTGTTTGCTGAAGAACAATGTTCCTTACAGGAACAGCAACAGTCCTTTCGGGAGGTACCCACCAAACCCTCCTCACCTGTCAATCCAAGCAGGCCAAATCCCTTTCGAGGTAACATCGAACACATTGCGACTAAAAATAAAGGCAAAGGAGTCATTGTTGAGACTTATAAATGTGATCCCAAAGATATTCATGAGCTTATTTGTCCTGTTCCGAAGAATCCCTTTGAGAAGATATTCTTTCCAGAGTCTCCTGATGAAATTACTCCAGTTCCTATGAAACCTAGTAGCTCTCATCAGCCACTATCTCCTAGTCATAGAGCTAGTGATAGCAGTATGTGTTATCATCCTACCACTTCCATATCTGATGTTCCCAATCCTACAAAGATGTTCAGAAGAACTGGTGAGATTACTCCTTCTGATTCACAAGCTTGAACATGGATTTAATCACTCGAATGACCCATTGCTCGAAAATTAGAGGAAGGAGAAATTCTCAATAAAAAGAGAAGATCTCCAGTCAAAACAATAATCTCCTCAGAAGACTTATTCGACATGAGTCAAAAAGTGATTGGACCTGAGAAAAGGACGATGTATGACTATTACAGCAAATACAACATCCAAATCATCAATGAACTCATGCAGGCCCCTGTGCCTGATGTTAAAGTCATTTCTCAGTTACTCAGAGATGTAGAAGATCCATATACTATACGGAAAGTAACAGATTTCCTGGATAAACAGATCCAAAACATTATGAATAACATAGAGGATCAGTTTCAACAGGATCTGATAAACGTACCGACTATACGTCAACTCCGGAAGAAACTCCATATCCGCGAAGAACTCGTTGTTAACAATGACTGTCTTCGTCAAGGATTCATCTGCCGTCGCAATGATCTTGGTTACCATCACATCTGTTCATGTGATTTAAAAGATCATTAAGAAATCCACATGGCTGCTCATAACTGGCATATGTTCCAATGAGGCAAATATAAAGTTAAAGCAATCAAAGCCAAATGGAAAGAATTGCTTACCATTAATCAAATGCATGGAAATAGCGAGAAAAACTATTGTATTGGTTGCTTGCCCAAGCTAATGGAATTAGCAATAAAAATGATCAATTATCATCTCGACAGATTATGGGAAGTGAGGACAACATGTCATTCTCTTCACAAAATAATGTTTAGGAATGGCTACCCAACATTCTCATTCAAAGATCAGATTCCCGACAACAAATTTAGAAGCAATATAGCAGGCTGGTCAAATGCCCAGAAGCTAGATTGGAAGACCCTTCCATGGAATCATGAGAGACATGAGAATCCATCCATTGTGCCAATGGATACAGTCTTCAATTACACCATGCTAGGAGCAATCAATAATTGGGTTGCCCTTGTTACATGGAACCACAAGATTAATGGTTATTGCAACCATTGTTCTCAAGAGAAGGATAAAGATAGGCTAAGAAGACTTTCTTGCCTACTAAAATATAATTCAGAATATCGGGAAAGTGAAGCCAGTTCCTTATGAGAACGGTACATACCCCACAGCACTGAAGAAGTTGCCTTTATTGGCAAACCTTCTGAGGCTCCATCCAAAGCATTACAATATCAAGATGTTTGGAACATGACAATTGATGACGAAGCGTCAACACATGCTGAAAACAAGTTACAGAGGAAAACAGAACAGGAACCCATGGTTATAGTCCCACGCAAAGACACATTTAGGCCTAATCCTGCTTCGGCCATACCAAAAAATAGGCCAACGTACTTGCAGAAAATATTGGCAGAACAGCCAGAGAGCAGTTGGAAGCTGCTCACAATTATAGACTAACCAACAGGACCCTTGCAGAACTCGATGTTCTGAGGAGATCAAAGAAATGGCGAGCAGAAAGACAATTCTCTAGTTCTTCTAATGAAACGGTTCCACAACCACACGGACAAACTAGAAGACATCTTCCCTGACGATGATGTTCTTCATTGAAATGAAGACATCTATGATCTGGTAGATGAAGGCAACGGCTATGGCTGTTACGAAAGTTATGCGGAATGGTATGATATCTTCAACCTTAAATCATCTAACACACCTACAGATTCTTTTAGAACTGTAGAGTACAGCAATGTATTAGTTAGTTGCAATTTAGCTGACTCTACAAACATTGCGCGTGATAAGATGATAAGTTATTGGCTTATGGATAGTGGTTGCACTATACATATAACTCCATGCCATGAAGATTTCATTTCCTACTGAGAATTCGAAACACCGCATTTATTGAAAGGTGTTGACAAAAACAATAAAATTACTCTCAGGGGTGAGGGAACAGTCTTAATAAAGACATTCGTGAATGGTGAATCATGGATCACAAAACTATATCCTGTGGTGTATTATCTGGAAGCTCAAAATCAATTATTATCGATTGGCAAACTTTTAGGGAATGACTGCATACTATTAAGCACATCTGCTTGTATGCAAGTTGTTCACAAAAAGACTGAAAAGGTACTCTATACAGGCTTACCTGTGGATATGAGTAATAAACTCCTCCATTGGCTTCCTTCCATCATATGGAATTCGGAAAAAGCCTGGGAATCAGTCTTCATGTCAAAAACGGTTGACTATGACACATGGCACAATCACATGGCACATGCCAGCAAAGAAGTTATGCATCATCTGGAAACACATCTTAAAGGTGTTCAAGTCAAAGGTTGTGAGATGGGTAAACACGTATCTAAGTCGTATCCTACATCAGAAAAACGAGCCACTGAAATTCTGAACCTAATCCATGCTGATTTGATCGAATTTCCTGTATGATCTTATCATGGATTCAAGTTTGTAATCAACTTCCTTGATGATCACTCTTCATATGCCTATCACGAACTTTTTAAACATAAGGATGCTGCCTTCATTGCATTCAAGAAGTTTAAAGCATTAACGGAGAAGAAAACAGGCAAGAAGATCAAAGTGTTTCGCATAGACCGAGGAGGAGAATTCCTAAGTGGTAAATTCAAACATTATCTGAATGTAGAAGGAATATCAATGCACCCCAGTGCACCTCATATGCACCAACAAAATGGGAGAGCAGAACATTGTAATAGGACATTAACTGATAAAGAAGAAGCTTTACGACATATGGCATGTTGTCCTGTCTCATGGTGGGAATTTGCCTACAAAACAGCTATCTTTGTCTATAACTCCACACCCATGAAACACTTGAATTGGAAAACTCCAAATGAAGTGTTTAATAACAAACAACCTGATGTCTCATATTTTAGAGTATTTGGTTGTGGTGCTTATGTATTCATTCCCAAGAATAGAAGAAAGAATAAGCTTTCTCTGAAGAGAGAAGCAACGACCTTCATCAGTTATGACGTCGGACCAAAATCTTGGATAATACCTAGCAGCCCAGACACTACTTTTGACGAACAATGGTTTCCAAAATGCAAAGACAGTTGACCCTTTGAGCGTTTAGAACCAGATAAACAGACCAAACCTTCATCAAAACCTAGAGGTGATGCAGATTCCTCTGGTAATGAAGATAACAACTCGGATGACGGAAGTTTCACTAAACCCTCTCATCCTCCCAATAAACTGGATCAGATGGACGACTATTCACCTTATCGTCCTCCTTCCAGACAATCGAGCGACAGCTCTGAGCCTGAAAGCGATCAACCTGGTCCATCTACTAGACCAAGTCAACCAGTGACTCCACTGAGTCAGACTGGGACACAGCAACTACCATCAATTGCTGCATGCCGTGAACGGAGAGTGATGAAAGCTCCTGAACGCGGAACACCAATTCCTGAAAGTGTGAAGAACCCTACAGTAAGGGCTCCAAGTGAAGGTGTTATTCCAGCACCTCCACCTGGTACTGCTCCTCTGAGACCTTTAAAACAAGGCTGGACAGAAGGGAGACATAAAGATGGCTCCCTTGTCTGGTGGAATCCTGGAACTTTGCAATATGTTCGGGATCGTTGGCATGCTGAAGCTGACATGGCTACAGTACTTGAACAAGGGGGTGAAAAAGCGTACCTTGCACTACTTTCTTTTGCATTGCCTGTTTCTGATACAGAAAAAGAATGGAACTTCAAAGACATTCTTAAGCTTCCAGAAACTGAAAAGAAACAATGGTTAAAAGCATGCAAAGAAGAATTGGATGCATTGGAAAAGAGGAAAGTTTATGAGTTAGTTAAATTACCACCTGGAAGAAAAGCTATCAGAAATCATTGGGTGTTCAATACCAAGTCTGATTTGTGCAAGCGTGATAAAAGGATTTTCTGAAATAGAAGGAATTGATTATGACGGATTGTTCTCTCCAGTCGTCAGATATGACACAGTTCGTGTCTTATTGGCCTTAGCAGCAATTGAAGATTGGGATCTCGAAGCGCTGGACGTCAAGACTGCCTTCTTATATGGCAAACTTGATAAGGAGATATATATGGAACAACCTGAAGGATTCGTCACGAAGGTCGGATATGTTTGTCAATTACTCCGCACCCTATATGGTCTTAAACAAGCAAGCCTTGAATGGTGGAAAGAGTGCCAAGCCTCTATGATAGAGTTAGGCTTTGTAAACTGCTTGTCAGATGCGGGAGTATTCATCTTCAGGAATAAATGAGGTTATGTGATTGTAATCATCTATGTCGATGATGCAATCTTCATGGGACCAAACAGAAAGCTTCTCATGGAAAAGAAGCAAGAGTTCATGGCAAAATGGGAATGCCGTGATCTCGGGGAATGTAAAGAATTTCTAGGAATGACAATAACGAGAGATAGGTCAAAAAGGATCCTTACCTTAGACCAGACGTCATACCTAATGAAGATTCTTAAACGTTTCAACATGGAAAATGCCAATGTTGCACATACTCCATTACCCACTGGGTACAAACCAACAGTTAACACTGAACCTGTTGATGAAGTACTCAAGAAACAATATCAGTTGATCATAGGCTCTCTTCTATACCTCACTTTAGGAACTAGGCCAGACATTGCATACACAGTTATTAAACTGTCACAATACTCAGTAAACCCATCCATGCTGCATCTCAATGCTGCTAAACATGTGATGAAATATCTGGCAGGATCCACTAAATATAAATTAGTCTTTGATGGCAAATCAACAGTGTCAGAACTGATCACTGACAGGGAACCTCACCGTGAAGATGTGAGGGAGCTGACTACGCTGCTACTAAAAGCTAACTAGAGAGAGGGAACCGATCGCAGGCTGGCGAGGAGAAGCTAAGCTCTACACTCTGCACCACACTGATTCCAACACTCTAAAAATGCCTTAGAACACCGCCCAAGCACTTCTTCATTTATTTTATTTCCCTTGAGTTCGATGACTCATGAAATGCACACCTGTGGATATGCAGACACAAACAAAACCAAAAATGCAGACAAGGAGAGTGGTACCAGATGTACTGGTGCAAAGACCGAAGTCTCGAGGTCGACTATAAGTCGGGGTATTTCCTTATTAGGAAAGAGAGGGGCATCCTAGAACAGCGGACTAAAATGGCCTCACCACGATATGTGGCTAACACCAAGCGGGGCAGCAACCTTGTGGATATGCGAGACTCTGGCTACAACGAGTGACCTGGGGGAGATCTTTCCTCAATTAGGACAAGACTCCATGGACGCTCTAGCTGACCGAAACTGTTGTATGTGAGAGTGCTAGGTATTACTACCTGCTAGATACACAAAGGCTGCCTGCCTGTATTCTATTCTGCTACACCGCTACTCCATGAGCTTTTATACCTTTCCTACTTCCTCCAGAAACTTCCAATCACCTGACTTCAGCACCAGCATACGTCTCCCTTTCTACTAATCCTGCTTTTGTTTCCTCCTGCTGAAGTATCTGCTGTGCTGCGGAAAGTGATGTCACCCATTCCGGCTTATGCGTCCTCGCGGGTTCACGAGTAAGTTGTATTTGCTTATTTCTCACACAACACCAATTATAGGTGACAATCAAGGCTCTTTATTCATAGCCTTGAATCCAGTTGCTGACAAATGAACCAAGCACATAGACATTCGTTTTCACTTCATACGTGAACAAGTAGAACTGAAACGAGTGACAATGATGCATGTACCCACCAAGGATCAGATAGCTGATATACTCACTAAGAACCTTGGTTGGATACAATTCGATTATCTCAAAAAACAACTCGGTATAACCTTCTATTGAGAAATAAAGAGGATACATGATATAGAGCTTTGTCTCTACAGTCGTTCACCTCTGACGTTCTTGAGTCTGAAATTAATCACCGCTTATTGACAGTATTTACATACAGACACTCAGTGAGGGGGTGTGTTGGAAGTTTCATAGTCACGACACCGTGTCACTCACGTGTCTGATATGAACACTGACATTATACTGATACACACACTATTAGCCAATAGCCAATGTCCCTCTGGGAACTGGCTGACTGTCTGCAGTCAATGATGACTGCATGAAGTCATTGCTTAGTGTCCACAGTAGGTAGCCCTGTGGGTTGTACTAAATACGCACAGACCAAGTAGATAGGTATATAAGCTGTGTAAGTACACTAGGGATAATTCAAGTACTTAGTTACTTTGCTTTAAGCCTCGCTCTAATGCTAGCCTAACAAGCACACCTCAAGCCTAACAGCGTGAGTAAGACATTTACCCATTTACTTACCAGCCCTACCAGTGCATATCACTATTCATACAATTACCATGCTGCAGGTAACCAGTGAACCATAAGGTAACCCGGATACTTTCATCAGACCTTGTTGTACATATATTGGAATGCCACTTTTACAGCTAAACTTACAAAATGGCAAGAAGGCTTATTTAAGCAATCCTGAAGGATGGTTTGCCTTGGGTTTCTATAGTACTGAGACTAAATAGGTGAATGCTCTCAGACTGTGAAAACTCATTTGACTGAGACTTGGCTGACAGATGAGTCTTACTTGTAAGACTTGGGATGAAATTGAAGTTTGAGAGACCAAAAAGGATACTAACCCACATGACACAACTCATATAGCACTTTGCTTTGGCAACATCATGGTACTCCATCAGAATATACCAGAAAGACCTATTGGTCTTCCTTATTTTCTGATTTTTCAAGGTAAAGTTCCTCTTTGCATACACCTGTTTCATCTCAAAGCTGGGAACCATCCAGAAGACTATGGCATTCAAGCTCTAGCCTGATGTGTGTAATTAGAGATGAGTATATATCTGCCTCACACACTCATGGAGAATTGTCATTAATGCCACCAGGTTGTCTCATCACAGGGACACTCTGACCAGTATGCCAAATTTCTTACCAGCACTAGCCTCAATGCATCTTTATCAGAAGGCACTGGACAGGCTGGAGAGGTTAGTGGTTGCCCATTTGTTTGAGCTCACCAAAATGAATATGTCCTGAACCAGTATGGGCCCCTTCTTTTTGACTGAGCTGACCCAAAGTGCCAGGCTATAAACTTCAAAAACACATTGCAAAAGCCTTACAAGCTCATTCACAAGCCAATCAGACTGCCTTACAGAAGTATAACAAGGTGGCAGCCTTACTTTGCCCCCCCATGCCTGAGCCTCAAGTGGGAAGAGGTAGTGGAATACAAGAATTTGATCTGCTTCATCGTGCCTGTCATGAGGACATCATGCCCTGGACCAACACTTCAAAGAGGAGCAGGCTAAGGAAGAAATCAAACACCTCAACCAACTTGGAGACTCAACACTTCATTACCTCAATACATGACAATCACAACCACCTTTCTATAGAGGAAGCCTCAGATTTGACTGACCCCATCCTTGCCTGGCATGTGGCAGACTATCACTCCCAATCCACTTGTTTCAATGATTTACACCTCTACCAACTTTCTAAGCTTCAACGACTGTGGGTTCACTGGCCTGGCATTGCAGTGGAGCCATACAGCAATGTGACCACCTTTTCTATACCATCTACAATCTGTGGGAAGGACAACAAGAGTGACAATGATATGGATGATGAGGCAGAGGCAGAGCTGGAGGCAGAGGTAGTGGAGGCTATAGGAGTAGCTGTAGACCCTCCTAGTGATAGTACAGGTGTTGTAATATCATTGTATTGCTTATAATCTACCTATAATGGCTGTCTAATACTCAGTAGGTAGTAGGGGAAGGTTCTTATGGCAAGTCTGTTCTAAGAGATATTGGAGAATTATTGGAGTGCAGGGAAACAGTGCTTAGAGTGCCTAATATGACGTGATGATTTGGGTCTATTATGTTCAGTTAATTGAGCTTATCAGGTGAAGTGATTAAAGATGCAGAAACATCACCCAATGGTCCCAAGTGGTCCAAAATAGTCAGGCAATCCAATAGGGCAGGAAGATAATAATCTCTCATCTTTTGGCTGGGTCTATCCTCATGGAGGATAATAAATAGTTGTCATCACCAGCTGATGCTATATCTACCAACAGACATAATAAAACACAACAGTCAGCTGGATTGATTGCAATAAACAATGAGGAACATCAGCTGATCCTACAGTAATGAAGGGAAATAATAATCCCTCATCAGTTGGCTGGGTCTATCCTGATAGAGAGTTGTCACTACTGGCCAATGCTATATCTATCAACAGAAATAATAAAATAAAACTCTATGGGTTGGCCAGATCCATAGCAATTGAGGATAAGGACCATCAGCTGATCTTACAGTAATGAAGGGAAATAATAATCCCTCATCAGTCAGCTGGGTCTATCCTGATAGAGGATAATAAATAGTTGTCATTACTGGCTGATGCTATATCTATCAACAGAAATAATAAAACTCTATGGGTTGGTCAGATCCATAGCAATTGAGGATAAGGACCATCAGCCAATCCCACAGTAGTGGAGGGAAATAATAATCCCTCATTGGTTGGCCAGGTCTATCCTGACAGAGGATAATAAATAGTTCTCATTACCTATATCTATGAACAGAAATAATGAAGCCCAATGGGTTGGCCAGATCTATAGCAATTGAGGATAATAATCCACAAGGACCATTGGCTAATCCTACAGTAATGGAGGAGAATAATAGTCCCATGCTGGTCAGCTGAGTCTATCCTAGTGGATGAAATAATAATCTTTCTTCCATTGGCTGGATCTATCACAACAGCAACGATATAATAAACATTTTATTATCTTTGCCTATAGCTATAGTAATAAACTTTATGCTGGCTGGGCTGGTGTTGGCTGAACCTATAACAGTAGTCTGGCTAAGATGGATATTATGGACTAAATCTTGTGAATTTTCACTTTTTGCAGTAGATTTGAATCAGGTGCATGTGAACTTTATTGACAGCCTCCTGAGTGTCTATCTGTCATCTTTTTGAACTCCAATACACTGCTTCCTTATAATATTCTCCCTGACCCCTCATTTGCAATGGACAATGTTTTTGCTGTCAACATCAATGGCCTGCTTTCCAGAGCAGTGTTGGATCAGTAGTTATTCCCCTAATGTCCTTTTCTCCAACCAGCATGTTGTATCTAGACCAGACACATTCAGACAATTATTTGCTACTCATATCTCTTTCATTTACAGTGATTCCATTATGGACAATGAACCCCCCATGAAGGGCCACTCAAAGACTACTGGCCAGCATGGATGGGGCCAATGGAGAAATCTTATACTTGCAGTTTTCTTCTAACAAGCATGCAGGGATGTACGAGAGGTGCAGTTGCTCTGAGCTCTGCCAATCTTGTTCAATGGTATTGCTCTGTAAATAGTCAAGCCTAGGGCTGTGAACCATAACCATACAAATGGTTAAGACAGTATGGCTAGTGATGTTAACAGCTCAGCTCAAGCCACTGAGCTGAGCCTGTTCAAGCCTAGCCAAGCTGAGCCTAAAACATAGCTTTAAGCTCAGGTTTCAATTTTGATAAGCCATGGGCTGTGGCTTGGGCCACAGCCTTCCACTAATTTACATGTAACAAGGGACTGTACAGAAGTCAATTAAACTATACTAAGGATGAGCACGGATAAGGATGTTTGGCAGGTTACTATACTATGGCTGAAGAAAATGGGGCAGAGATAGAGCCTATCAATGATGAAGAGGCTCCTAGAACAGTCCAGAAGAATAGTAAGTTATGCTCCAATCTAATCACACTGCTTCAGGTCCTTCAAAAACTGCTCCGCTTCTTGCTAATTCTGATGCCACGACTGCTTCTGGGGACACTTCTCAGTTGCAGCATGTTGATGTTGAGATTGTAGACATTGAGGACTCTGAACATGAGTCTGAAAAGGGTCCAAAAACAAGGAATAAGCACCAGGAAGCACAGGAGACATTGATTACTTCTTCCACCCAGTGGTACATATGAAGGTGATAAAAGGGGAAAATGTCAATGCTTGACATGCAAGTGAGTGTATGGCTTTATTATATTGTTTCAAATGCTTACCATTATGAACAGAACTGGTAAAGGTTGCACCAAGAAAGTTGTTGATTTGGTGGATGAACATAGTAGATTATGGTGACATTTGGAAACCTATCACAAAGTAAGTCTTCTTGATCTTGCAGATGATGACAACAATGACAATGGTGTATTGTAAATTATGTAATACCATTGTCTATGACCATCAAGTGGCTATAAGCCATGGCTTGAGCCTAAGCCAAGCCTGAGCTGGCCTGAGCTGTAGCCTTAGGCTCAGGCTTGGATTTGGACAAGCCTGAGCCACTCCAAGCCAGCCTGGAGCTGCAGCTTACAGGCCAAGCTGGGCTGTAACATTACTAGGTATGGCTTATACAGTTATGGCAACTGTACCATATGGAGACTTTTGAGCAGAGGATGACAGCTGTATAATATATGTTATGAACAGAATTCATCCATTAGTTTCTTTTTCATTTCTTTTTCATTTCATTTCATTTTGTATTCATTTTCCATCTATATCTCGGCTCATTCCTATCTCCTATCCTCTATTTCCACATTGTCTCCATTTAGTCAGTCTTTCTCATCATTTCATATCTATAGCTCTCTCTATCTCCATTAGTAGTACCTATCCATTGTCTCAGTTCTCTTATCTTTCAGGCTTACCTTTCTAGTTCTGGCTTCTTTTCATATATCATGCATGTTCCAGCCATTCCTATTGTCTTCTCTTATGCTCCGTCCATATCTATTAGTCAGGATGCTTATCTATAGCTGTGTATATAAGTAGGGGTACTATTGATGTATTCCCTTAGTCTTGATATTAGTCTTTTCTCCCACTTCTACCACTCAGAGTGACCTCTAAGTGCAAGATCTCTTCAGTTATCGTCCTGGAGGCATGCTAGGTTCATGATGGAGTCCCCAAAGGCAGCAGGTTATATTATGTAAGATGTGGTTCTAGTGGATGCCTGACAAAATATCAAGACTACGCTACTTTGCTGACTCCAACAATGTTCGCTTTTTCGACTTCTAGCCTTTCCCACGCTTCGCTTACCAGATGGGCGCTTTCTCACGCCTTTCCGCACTTTCCCACGCCCTCCCAAGACGATATCTTGACTCCCTGTGGATCACTTAATTGGGATTCACTTGTACAACACCAGTCACCTCAAATTCCAGCCTGGATGAACCACCAATACCCAAGCCTGGATCTTCATCTTCACCAGCCTTGACCATTGATGTCAATCAAGGTCTTCACTATGGCAACACTTCTCTCTCTTTGGCTCTATGTTTCCGACAAGAGCTGACATCACCTCTATTTACCTGGACTCTTGACAGCTTGACTCAGTCAACTGTTATTATCCTTGTCCACATTGACTCTAACCTCCAGCTCATGAGATTAAACTGAGTACAACTTCAATTTACATTAATCCCAACCAAGCTTGCTTTCCATTTGGAACAAGTAGTGTCTTTCAATTAGAAAGCACCTTATTATCCTTCCTCGCACATTTATCTGTCTGTGGGTAACTCCACAAATCAAGGACTTGGAGCTC
>QLOY01000402.1:0-16124 GCA_003313965.1 Megacollybia marginata | reverse complement strand
TATTAAACAAAAGAAGACCATACTTACCCGCCTTGTACCCGCCACACTACAACCTGTCCCGACTTGGTCCCGACTCTCTGATACGGAATAGGCGACTGTTGCATTCTGACGTCCACTCCGTATGCAATCGCTTGTTTGCGCAAACACGCTCCGGTATTCATAGATGGATCGGTTTGTGGTTTGCGCCGCTGTGCAGAAATGGATGCGAGTCAAATTGGTATGTTTGTTTCCCTGCCTATCCAATGCCTATCCCTTTAGACTGATCTGAAGACGATACGACTGTTGCATCCCTATCTACAAACTCGACTGCCAACAGTGTGATCTATCAAGTATTCCCCATGGTAGCTTCAATGCATCTAATCAACCTTTCTTGATTATGATCTAGGGCATGGACTTGAATAGGATGTTCCTTTCTTCCTTGCTATTCCGGTCCGTACACTGATACTATGCCCGTGCAATTCCAACATCCTTGACGCGGGAACGTCTGTGGAGTGCGCTATGGTCTTGGATTATGATGAAGTTGCTTAATGACTTCGCGTTATCCAAGTTGGATAACGGCTCTAGGATACCTCCTCAACAGCAAACAACATATCTATGTACCCCCCTCCGATCATAATGTTAGCTTAAGTAACTGCCATCACACGGTACGATCACCGATTTCAATGTTTATGAAGAGACGGTCATTCTCAGAGACAGCCATCAATGTCCTGCCCCATCTCTGATCCAAATTGTGTCTCCTACCCCACCATAGTCCCTCCTCTGCAACAAATCATTGTTATTGGGGCGGTAGAGTCATTTGCATATGGTATGCTGAGTCTCAGAACTGACACCTGATGGACCTCAAACAGGATGCTTTGTTGTTGTCGCTCTTCAGACTATTTATTTCCTCTTGTAAGTGAGCTGTTCGATACTTGAATTTCACACCTATGAGGATTGAAGCCGTGAAGGATTCCCTTCTTCTACGCCACTCAGATGTAACCTAGCCATCGTGCTACTTCTCAGCATCAATACCACTCTCCTTTTCTCCTTGACAGTAAATGTAATCAAACTCGGTGCAACAGCACCCGGGGTAGTTCTTCCTGCTGCTTTATTGGCTACAAATATCTTTTCCACAATGGTTATCATGTATAAGACCTGGTTAGTCTCAGTATCCTTTCTCTGGATACTGATACCTTCAACTTTTGTAGGATGTATCGAATCCAGATCAAGATCCATCTCAATGCCACAAACAACACAGTTGAAGAAGTACTTATCTTACTCATTGAGTCTGGATTTGTTTATGTTTCGGTTTGGGTAGGTTCACCCCAAACTTGTCACATTTCTTGAGAGATAATTTGAACAATAGATTCTTGCAATATGCACCGCAGTCATAAAATCCTGTCCAGCTATTCTACTTCAAATCATGAATGTCACTATGGCATATACAACTGTATGATGCCTTCGCACTGTAAACATTCTTGTCGAGACTCAAGGTTATCTAGGGAATGTATCCACTCCTTGTGATCCTGATTATAGAACATCGCAAATCCCTCAGGAACGCTGCAATGCAGAATACCTTCCTACTTCCAATTCATTTTGCATCGCGGCAGCATCCGGAATCTCGTTCTGCAGAAACGGTACCGGTATCAATCATTGAGATTATTCGGACTCGGATACATTCACCACCTCTCTAGTGCACAATCATAGTTATCAAAGGTACGCACTGACGCTCTGTTGGCATAATGACAATGGCATTTCATGATTGACTTGCATGTTTTAGCTGGAAACCTGCAGCACTACGGCGTCTACAGGGCAGAGCCCGACTTCTTTCAACTATTTCAATTGATGTTGGCTACTGCGTATTTCATAATTTATTCTTCACTTTACCCCCTAGCCCCTATTTGTATTGGCTTGATCTGAACAATTTGAACATCTCGGTGCACTGTGCTGATATCTCCAGCAAACGAGCTACTGAACAGGGTATCAAATTAACCACATTGTCAAAAAATGTGGTGCACCTGAGGGCGATAGCCTTGCTAAAATAATTTTGCCATCAGACTATTAGCACTAGGCTACGCAGCGCATAATGCTAGCTCCATTCAAAAATATATGAGGGACCTGCAGTTTCCGCTCATCCGCTTAAGAACACGACGCTCATACACGATTATTTTGTAAAGCCTTTTCATATTACCCACAGTGCAGAAGCCACTGGCTAAGATTGGCTTAATAAATGAGTGACTCGAGGTTGCGAAATACGAACGTTCACTTCCCTACTAATAACAATGATTAGGAGAATAATATTGAAACTGGTGAGTCTTACTGATGCGAAGGACTGGTCTTAAAAGGCGTGCCACTTGATTTCCAACACATCGGATACTCCTTCTCTTTAACATCTCCTCTTGTCCACTCCATAGGGAACAATCAAACACAAAGGAGAAGTCCGCATGAATGGCTACGGCCTATGAACCGTCCGGATGGACATGTAACAGGGGATTCATTCGAAAAAGTTGTATCCGGAAGTCGTGTCTTTCGGTGTCTGGATGATTGAAAGCCATCTATTCGGTCATTGTCCATCACTAAGCAGAGTTTCGAGTCGAAAGCTTGGGGTTCAGGCGCAACTGGTTAGAGTTTTTAATGCGTTCCATTGTGTATATAAGTCGTACACGTAAGCTACATTGCATTTAAGGCGTTTCGGGTCCATATACATCATTACTGTTCTTTTTGGACTCGTTCTATCCGTCTGACAAGTTTTGTACTACGATCGGTCGTACACATGTTCGCAGTTTGAGCGTCGATCCCTCGGACCCAGAGATGGGGAATATTGTGTCGTCGACATCGCCGTCGGTGGTGATGGCGGTGGTGTCGAACTCTGAGACTTGGAAGAGCCGGATTTGAAAACCCCTATATTACGTGAAAAACGACCAGTGAGGTTAATTTTGCTGATTTGAATCGTAAAACGTGTAAAAGCAGGTGCGCTTTTACGTGCTGACTGGGATGGAGGGGCAGGAGAGGGAGTAGACTCGGGGGGCGAATTCGCTTTCTGCTTGAACGAGATGAAGGAAATGCTCATTCGACGAGTGAAACTCGATGATCTGGCCCGTTTGTCATTGGTGGGCGATTCAAGTTTGACAGTTGAGTTGCAGTACAGGAACCCGAACTGAGATTTGAGAGGGTTTTTAGTGTTTGTCGATCGTTTGGGGGTTGTGGGGGATTCGAAAGAAGGAATGGAGATGGTATGCCTTCGCTTTTTAGAAGTCGAGTCGGAATCTGAATCTGACTCGTCGTCAGGATGTTCGGAGACCATGACAGCGGTCACACTTGTCGACACATCTTCGGATGCTATGGGGAAGGCGGCATTCAAGGCTTTGTTGGCTTCTGGAAAACGATTCAGGGTGTTTGTAAGGGAAAGAGGACAAGCGCACCTTCCGCCTTCATCTTCCTCATCTCTCTCATGTGTATGAGTTCGCAAACTCGTGCAGTAACTAGGACAGTGCCTAGTAGTGACAAAAACTATAAGGAGTTGTGAGTGACTGTCGGAAAGAGGAGAGGAAAAGAGGCGCACAAAGATAACGGGAAGTGGGTCGTAGTCGAAGAACATAGTTGGGGAAGGGGGCTAACACGGAGGAGGTTTTTATGCATCTCTGAGAGTGGTTTAGGAGTATTTTAGTATCCACGCAAGTTCGATCGATCGGATTGACTCTTTCCGCACTTCCCGTTAGGCATCTGGAGGTCGGTCTTGTAGTTTCAGATTAGAGTCGTGTCGGAGAGCTACACCTGAGCCAGAAAGGAATATGGAGATAGAAAAGTGAATATTGAGGTCGACGTCCTGAAAACTACCGCGGCTCCTATTCTGCGGTCGATCGATTGGAAGGATCCTCGGGTTGTCGATCAGCGGATAACGTCATTACCACGGGAGATATCTTCGAGGAGGTTTTCGACAGTAGGCTACCAAGGGAACAGAGGCTGAAGCGTCATTATATCCGTACGGTCGACTGGAAGACTCGTTGTTCTGTAAGAAAAGAAGAAAGATATGAGAAATTAGTAGATACCGGAAAGAGGCGGGTCGCGGCGTATCTACCACCAGAGAGTCACTAATAGCAGCCCAATCGTGCAAAAATCGAGACCAAGTTTGTCAGTCACGGTGTGATCCGTCACTCTGTTTGTTCCTGCTTCACTGAGGCAAATCTCGTCTCGTTGCTCCATTGTATATGCGATTTACCAGCTAAACTCACAGGACTAACATTTGGTTTGGCTGATTTGGTAAAGTGTGCTTCTCATCCGAATTAATGTAATTAGAGTGCTCATAAATAGGCAGCTTTTCTTCATCTTTCACTCTTCATTGAGATTCTCTATCGAACCTATCAAACAGTAGTTGATAGCTAGCCCATCATCAAGAGGTCGCATCCTTCATGATTTCATTGCTAGTCCCAAGTCCGCTTTCCAGGTCTCCAAATTCCTTCCTCATCTTGATTCTGATAGTTTCAACAATAGATATCATCGTATCAGCAGAACGAGGACCTTGTTCCCGATGTGGTGATGCAAAGCGGATCGAATCGGAGACACCAGAATGATCAATGCGATTAACTGATTTTTGGTGTTCTATGATAAGCAGGACAAGTAGAGGGTATATGCCCTACCGCGAGGATAAGTTTGTATCGTGTTAAGGCGGAGCGAACATGGAGGCTTACAGCGAGAGGAGTCGGAATTGCACGGAGAATCATAACGAATATGAGTGGAAGGGACGTTATCAGCTGAGCGCACAATACCAGCACCTGTGAATGTGACGAAAGCTGAACAGGCAGATCTCAGAGCGTACCCATAACGTGATATAAACAACACCGGACTCGAGAAGAAGAAATAAGATTTGTTCAACTGGAGTTGTCCGACTCTTGGTGAAGTCGTTTTGAATGTGGACTTTGATCTCTGACCGATAAACCCTTAACTTTAGTCAGCATTCATGAAATGCAAAAAGATTAGGTAGGACATACCAAGTCTTGTATAAAACAATGAGAGTAGCAATGACATTTGTAGCTAGTAAAGCGATGGTGATCATGATCTCGATAGGTGTTGCAGCAAAAGCGAAGAGTCCCGCTTTCACTTCAAAAGCCGCATTGACAAAGGAACAGGCTGTTGGAGGATAAGATTCACTCGGGTTGAAATGGAAATGATGAGAGACTCGCCTGTGGTGCCGAGCAGGCAAATTACGAGTATTACACGGAGAAAAACACTTTCAGATACAACCCATGCACGCCAGACAACAATTGCATCGGTAAGAATGTACTGTTGAGTGATCGATCTAACTCTATTATGGATGTAGCAGAAGTAACCCACGTTAATGCGCTCAAAGATAACGTCAGGTGCGTAGATACGTTCCATAAGGGCTAAAGCTGTCAGATCCGGCTCAGCGGGACCTAGAGCGATGTTTGCCACTTGGATAGTAAGGTCCAAAGAGTATGAAATGGTTGTTATGGCGAAGAGTAGTAACGCAGCAAGCAGAAGGCATCTTCGAGATGCACCGGATGGAAACCCGTGACGTCTATCGCCTCCTTTAAGCAGACTCGGTAGATATGACGGATAAAAACTCACACGAGATGGAAGACTGCCTGAGAAGCGACAACAACGAAGCAGCCTTGTTTTGTTGGTAATCCAGGTCATATTTGTTATCAACGAGGAACATACCGTATACGATAGATTGTATAGCGGTTTGGATAAGATATTGCTGGAGAGTAACCACTATTGGTGGGTAGAGGATACAATTAGGATCAGAATCATCCGTGCATGACATTCGTGGTCGTCGAAAGAAAGGAAGTGAAAGAGACGAGTGAAGACCGGATTTGTCCCTACTCCTTATATATCAGCTCCAACCCAGCCTCAGTGTCTTAGTGAAGCTCCGTCGATGATGGCGTGCGAATAAAGATGTTGCCCGCACAAAGAGCAGTGATAAGCGTTCAGATCATCAAGGGTCGGGCGATCCGGTTTTCGGATGCAAAAACCGAAGGGACTTACATAGCTGCGCCGAGTTTGTAATGCTCATATCAGCGCTCAGCGCTCAATGCTCTTGCCTGAGACTTTTGGAGGAGTGATCGTTCTACAGCGGAGAACTCGTTCCACATGCTGAAGGAGTTTGTCGGCCCGACATGGCTGTGAGTTTTCAAAGAAGTCACAATGCAGGCCGTGCACGAGATGTTATCATATATATATATTGAGCATAGTACCAACAACCGTCGAGGCTGATAGCACGTACTTTGATCATAAAGATGGTCAATTTACTCTCGACACTGTCGTATGACTGCCCTGTAGCAGATGTAGCAATTTAAACAATGTACGCTGTCTGAGTTGAATTAAACGAAGAGAAAGTCGGGACTCGGCACGCACTGCATGAAGCAACGAGTTGAAAGAGGAGGCCTCGATCGTTCTAAACCGCCACCAAAGGCTAGGCGTTCCCATCTGATGATTAATGAGCGGGGTTTCTGCGCAGTGACAATAGAAATAGTAAAGGCAGTGCTTGCAAAGTAAAACTTACGGGAAATGCATTTATACGATGTAAAGGACTGCGATGCGTAATCAATACAATCGCAGCAAAGTTTGCAAGATAAGACAAGGCTGTCGCTTCAAGACCGCAGGAAGATAACGACCGCAAGAACCTAGGGCATACTTCCGTGTATAACAATATGGGTACGGCAATGGTGAATGTTAAACGTTGAATACTTGGCTCATCTAAACGGTAACTGCGAGAGCAACAGTTGACTGTTATGAAAGCCAGAGCCAGTACTAGAAGGTAGCTGAATACAGATCAATGAGAGATGAGAGTGACATTAGAGGGCGCCGCATTCAGGTTCTAGTCTGAGTCCTTTACTACCTGTAGCTTCAATAAGCTTACTGGTATACGTAGACCTCTGGCGCAGTACAGGCACCAACGGAAAACAGAAAGGTAGTGTGTAGCGTGAGCATCCTAAGACTAAAACGATTATGGATGCTTATGGGATGAAGTTGGCTTGTCATCTATTTGGCCTTGTTGATGCAATGACGCACTGGCACGTGGCAAACCCGACCTCTGTCGGAATGGTTGCTTTATAATGCTTGCGCGTTGTTGGTTGCAAGACAAGACCCTCTTCGTAACTCAGTGCGTGACGCTCATCATCTTTAGACCCTCTGGCGGTCTCCGCCTGTTGAACAGTCAATGCGATCCCATCAAGCCACTTTGAAAAAAGTTCTACGATAATGATCTCCAAGTGTGCTTCTCATCCGAGTTAATTTAATCAAAGTGCTCATAAATAGGCAGCCTTTCGTCATCTTTCGCTCTTCATTGAGGTTTTCTATTGAACAGTAGTTGATAGCTAACCCTAAACCCATCAAGAGGTCGCATCCTTCATGGTTTCATTGCTAGTCTCGAGTCCACTTTCCAGATCCCCCAATTCCCTCCTCATCCTGATTCTGATAGTTTCAACAATAGATATCATCGTATCAGCAGAACGAGGACCTTGTTCCCGATGTGCTGATGCAAAGCGGATCGGATCGGAGACAGCAGAATGATCAATGTGATTAACTGATTTTTGGTGTTCTATGATAAGCAGGACAAGTAGAGGATATATGCCCTGCCGCGAGGTCAAGTTTGTATCATGTTAAGGCGGAGCGAATATAGAGACTTACAGCGAGAGGAGTCGGAATTGCACGGATAATCATAACGAATATGAGTGGAAGGGACGTTATCAGCTGAGTGCACAATACCAGCACCTGTGAGTGTGACGAAAGCTGAACAGGCAGATCTCAGAGCATACCCATAACGTGATATAAACAACACCAGACTCAAGAAGAAGAAATAATATTTGTTCAACTGGAGTTGTCCGACTCTTGGAGTTGTTTTGAATGTGGACTTTGATCTCTGACCGATAAACCCTCAATTTTAGTCAGCATTCATGAAATGCAAAGATAAGGTAGATCATACCAAGTCTTGTATAGAATAATGAGAGTAGCAACGACATTTGTAGCTAGTAAAGCGATGGAGATCATGATCTCGATAGGTGTTGCAGCAAAAGCGAAGAGTCCCGCTTTCACTTCAAAAGCCCCATTGACAAAGGAACAGGCTGTTGGAGGATAAGATTCACTCGAGTTTAAATGGCAATAATGAGAGACTCGCCTGTGGTGCGGAGCAGGCAAACTACGAGTATTATACGGAGAAAAACACTTTCAGATATAACCCATGCGCGCCAGACAACAATTGCATCGGTAAGAATGTACTGTTGTGTGATCGATCTAATTCTATTATGGATGTAGCAGAAGTAACCCACGTTAATGCGCTCAAAGATAACGTCAGGTGCGTATATACGCTCCATAAGGGCTAAAGCTGTCAGATCCGGCTCAGCGGGACCTAGAGCGATGTTTGCCACTTGGATAGTAAGGTCCAAAGAGTATGAAATGGTTGTTATGGCGAAGAGCAGTAATGCAGCAAGCAGAAGGCATCTTCGAGATGCACCGGCCGGAAACCCGTGACGTCTATCGCCTTCTTTGAGCAGACTCGGTAGATATGACGGATAAAAACTTACACGAGATGGAAGACTGCCTGAGAAGCGACAACAACGAAGCCGCCTTGTTGCATTGGTAATCCAGGTCATATTTATTAACAACGAGGAACATACCGTATACGATAGATTGTATAGCGGCTCGGATAAGATATTGCTGGAGAGTAACCACTATTTGTGGGTAGAGGATACAATTAGGATCAGAATCATCCGTGCATGACATTCGTGGTCGTCGAAAAAGAGTAAGTAAAAGAGAGGAGTGAAGACCGAATTTATCTTACTCGTTATATATCAGCTCCAACCCAGCCTTAGGGTCTAAGTGAAGCTCCGTCGATGATGGCGTGCGAATAAAGATGGCACAAAGAGCAGTGATAAACGTTAGAGCTCTTGATCATCAAGGAAGGAAGGAAGGGAGTGTATACACGGCATGTCCACTTGTGAACGCCGGAAAGTCCCTAGCAACAGTGGTCGGGCGATCCGCTCTTCGGATGTAAAACCGAACAGGGATGTGTATAGCTGCGCCGAGTTTGTAATTCTCGCTGGTAATCATATCGGCGCTCAGCGCTCAACGCTCTTGCCTGAGACTTCCGGAAGAGTGACCGTTCTACAGCGGAGGACTCGTTCCACATGTTGAAGGAGTTTGTCGGCCCGATATGGCTATGAGTGTTCCAAGAGATCACGATGCAGGTCGTGCACGAGATGTTATCATATATATATTGAGCATAGTAGCAACAACCGTTGAGGGTGATATCACGTACTTCAATCATAAAGATGGTCAGTCTATTCTCGACGCTGTTGTATGACTGCCCTGTAGCAGATGTAGCAAAATAAACAATGTACGCTGTCTGAGTTGAATTAAACAAAGAGAAAGTCGGGACTCGGCACGCACTGCATGTACTTAGCGACGAGTTGAAAGAAGTCTCAATCGTTCTAAACCACCACCAAAGGCTGGGCGTTTCCATCCGATGATTGATGAGCGGGTTTTCTGCGCAATGATGATAGAAAATAAAGGCAGTGCTTGCAAAGTAAAGCTTACGGGAAATGCATTTATACGATGTGAATGACTCGGAAAGGACTGCGATGCGTATTCAGTACAATCGCAGGTTTGCAAGATAAGACAGGCTGTCGCTTCAGGACCGCAGGAAGATAACGACCGCAAGAACCTAGGGCATACTTCCGTGAGGGCCGGTGAGGCTAAGAGGACAATATGGGTACGGCAGTAGTGAACGTTGGATACTTGGCTCATCGAAACGGTAACTGCGAGAGCAACAGTTGATTGTTATGAAAGCCAGAACCAGTACTAGAAGGTAGCTGAATACAGATCAATGAGAGATGAGAGTGAAATTAAAGAGCGCCGCCTTCAAGTTCTAGTCTGAGTCCCTTACTACCTGTAGCTTCCATAAACTTACTGGTATAAGTAGACCTCTGGCGCAGTACAAGCACCAATGGAAAACAGAAAGGTAGTGTGTCGCGTGAGCATCCTAAGACTAAAACGATTTATATGATGGAAGTTGGATGAAGTTGCTTGTCATCTATTTGGCCTTGTTGATGCAATGACGCACTGGCACGTGGCAAACCCGACCTCTACCAAAACGGAATGGTTGCTTTTTGTATTGTAGCAGAAACGATATGCCATCTATGATGCTTGCGCATTGTTGGTTGCAAGACAGGACCCTCTTCGTAACTCAGTGCGTGACGCTCATCATCTTTAGACCCTCTGGCGGTCTCCACCTGTTGGACAGTCAATGCGATCCCATCAAGCCACTTTGAAGAACGTTCTACGATAGTGATCTCCCGTGGGTCAAAAAGCTATCCTTTGAAGACCGTTATCAACGCTCCCGCTGTCATTGTCATTGCTTCGGCGGGATTGGCCTGCGGATGTGACCATGCCAGTCCTCCCTAATATGTACAGGGCTCGAGATCGACTGTCTCCCAGAGTATTTTAGGGCTCTTATTTGGCAGACCTGAACGCTCAGCGCTCATCTATCACAGAAAAAATTTGCGACATCATCTACTGTATGTACACACGTCAAGCAGAGTTCAAGCAGCTAAATTGATAAATTGGCCCAGCCTCTTATTTCAAAACGATTCCTTTCCTCCGCTCATATCTCACCATCCCAAAATGCCACCCATTACAGTTGCCCGACTAGTCGTGTTCTGTGAGTCCTTGAATTCAATATCTCGAGAATTGCTCAACCGTCATAGCTTTTTCACTCTTTTTTTCTTTGGTCGTTCTCGGCCTCTCAGGTCACATACTGAGCATCACTAACAATGTGTTTGCTTTCTCGATAATTTCCGCCGACTATGCGGGTCTAGCCCTAGCTACGTCCATCTTCACACTCCTTGCCCTCGGTCCATGGTAAGTGTCTGCTCACACCAGACGTCTCCAGTCTGTTCACTACAATTCAGTCTAGTCATTGGTTTCCTCCGAAAGGGGGCTATCGTCAACAAAATAATTGTCGAAATCGTCATCCTGTGTAAGACCACAATTCTTATCTCCCCTTCACTGACTATTGAAACCCAGTCATCCTCTGGATTTTTTGGGTAGCATCTGCAGCCAGAAGCGCCGTCTGGAATCTCGCTCTCCAATATGAATGTTCGATTGTATCAGAAATTAGTGATGATGAGGGGCTTAATGGTAAACACTCCAACCCATCATCGATGGACGCGTTGATGTGTATGCAATCCAGATAGCGATGCCCTTGCCTGGTGTCACGAAACCGCAGCAATCGAAGGAATCTCTTTCGTCGTGTGGATTTTCAGTATGTTCGACTCCAGTGATGTACTCGAGTGACTTTCTCTTTCAGTCTTCCTCTACACAATCTATCTTTCTATCTTTGCGGTCATGGCAAGATCTCGAGGAAACACTAATGTTTTCAACATGTCTGTCGAAGAAGCTAGTCTCTGGTCACCCAACGGCAATATTCCTCTTGGTTATAGAGACAAAGCGACTCCGCAGGCGATGCAACCCCACAGTGCTCCAGCTGCAACGCAGGTCTAATCTGTCGTGAATTTGGAATTGTAATTCGAAATCTGTTAGAGTCTTCTAGGATACCGTTTTGTGTTGTTTGAGGTTTTTATTTATCTATTCTATCCCGCTAGCGCCTTCACTCACAAAAATGGAATTATTGAACGATCGCGCGGGACCTGCGAGACCTACCATGAAACGGATTAGATTGCCGGGGTATGTACACAAGTGACAAACAAGCCCGAACATTCTCCCAAAGCATCGCAATCCGACTATGCGGAACGTACAAGTAAACATAAAGCGTGCGAATAGAGTACTGTCCAATGCAATCTACATGACAAGGTCCATCAACAACAAAAACACTTCCTCCCATCACCGTCTCCTCAAAACACTCAACCCAGATATCACCATCACTAAAACCATTGTCAAAATCGACACAGCCACCATCGAAGGTGGAGCCGTCGCATAGTTCCCAGCATTACACTCCGGACAAGTCCACCCACTGGCAAGAGGCGTATAAGCCTCGGGCGTATACAACGCAAACCTCAACCCCGAATTCGGTTGCAAAAACCCCGGCTGTTCTGTCGCAGTCGGTCCTCGATCATCCCATATGGAAAGTGTACATGTTCCCGGTGCAAGAGGCAATTGTGGGTTATTTGTTTGATACGAGAAGATGTCCCATACGACTGTTGTTGCTGTGCCGTCGATTACACCGTTGGTGGGACCGATGGGGTATGTGTTTGAATTGTCGCAGCCTGCCGAGACTGTTAGGTGGGTTGGCGTGACGAGGACGTCGGTGAAGGACCAGCCAAAGGTTATGACGTTGTTTGTGGCGATTTTGTAGTATGAGGTTGCGGATTGTGGGGGTTGAGTGAATGTGAGCTGGCCGACAGGGTCGGTTTGGTTGGGGATGAAGACGCTGGTGGAGGTGGAGTTTGTTGATGATCCTCCGCCGTTGGAGGACGACGGAGCACTGGTGGCTTGTGGGGACATGGTTTGAGAGGAAGAAAGCCGTGAGACCTAAGGTTACAGGTCTGTTCCTTGTACACGGAGTGGTTATCCCGCGTGACGCGCAGTCAAGGATTTAAATATCCGCGTAAAAATAACTTGGGTCATGAATAGCGTGTTGTCGGAAAATTCGAATGCACAAACGCTTGGAAAGCTTGTAGAGCCCGTTTTTTATACTGCTCCACTGTAGTACAACGCACCGCCACATATATTTGGCGGGAACAATGTTCTGGAGATGCTGCGGATGAATCAGCATCTCCCGTCGCAACTCGGTCGAAGACCGCCGTGGCCTGCAAACTGAGCTAGCCTGAGCTCGGTAAATGAATCTATAGATCCAGAGTTGCTGAAGGTGTTGAATCCTCATGTACACTGGCAGCCATAGAAAGATCGATGCCATACGACTGTGGACATTGAATACAATGAATTAGTGGAGCAAAAGACTGCGTGAAAACATACCCTTGCGTTGAGCTTCGGTATATTTATGCCGCGTCACTACACCCTCTGGCTCCGGCTTTCATGCCTCGAGGGCTTGTTCCGTACCATCGATATCCCGGTTATACTAAGCGAAAGAAGTAGATCCACGATGAGCAAGGGGAGAGGACAACTACGTAGTGAGGCCCAGATTCAGTTATTAGATACGGCGCATACGAAAGCGCGAACACGTACGGAAGGGGCAATCATCAATGATTCGCCCTTTTTCAGGCAGCAGTAAGGAGTAAAGGCAAGGCAACCAAACAGGAGTCTGGTTCAAGAAACGTGGCTGCGACAGGTCCAAATCGAAACCATCCTCAGGAGTTCCCTTTGAATTTCCTTTCTGAAGGAGATCGACGAGAGCTCAAGGCCTAAGCGCTGCAGAAAACACCAGCGCAACGCGAGCGACGTCAAACTAGCACGCACAGAAGTCGCTGCAGCCAAACGAGGCCAAACGAGGCCAAACGGAAATTTTCACTTTGGCTCTGTTGACGTGTCAGGTCACGTGCCTAAACCTTGTTTCTCAATTACGGACATTGCCGATCAATCAATCTCCCAGCTGGTAGACGTTGGCAGTGGCACCGACAAACTCATGATCAGTTAGTGACACTAGATCTTTTTGGCGAATGGCGTGAACTTCGAAGAGTCGGAGAAACTTGGGAGAAACACCGGATATCAACTGTAAATCTATAGGAGGATTTGCGGGCCGCTTTATCGGCCAGTCTTGATATCTATTGTGAACCTGTCAAGACAGAACCTCTGTCATTCTTGACTTGTTGGCGATGATCATCTACGCATCGAGCCTGAAGTATATATAAGGCATACACATGTACTTACTTCTTACTTGCATCTATCCTTCCTGCAGGAAACGCAGAATCCATTATACAGTCAAGTCTCAAAGTGGTCGGTCGTCCTTCAATTAAGAGCACATGATTCGGACGATTCCCTCGCAGATCCCGGTTGCGGTTCTCCTCCGTACCAATGTCTTACTCAGATCCCAATGATCGCAACTGTATCCCATACTATCGTTGTTCCAACACACCAAATAGTTATAGAATCAATTGTATATGATGTCTTTTTCTTCACATTACACTGGCATAACGTCGCAGGTTTATCGTCATCGTGCTCCAAGCGATCTACCACCTGATGTACAACGTTCATCCATCCAACCATATCATTGCTCTTATACGTGGACATCCCTGTATTGAACTACGGTAACGGTGCAATCATTGAAGTCGTTATCATTCCCATCCTCAGAAATAATCTGGAGAAACCGTAACTCAGATTCACATCCTTTCAGTGTTGGGTTACTCACCGTGGTTTGGTAAACCTCCAAGGGATAATCATCCTCTGCCTCTTTATGAAACTAGGAGATATTAGAAAAGTTCAATGAGCAAGTTGAATTCAAACTTACTTTGAAGGGTTCGAGAACTATGGAATCCCGCCAACTATCACCTTTACCGGTATCCGAGTTTTGTATCTTAATCTTCAAGGTCGCAGGCTCATCAAACGGGCCAAAGGAGTAGTACTCCCTGTGGTTGTGTGTGTCCTTCAAAGACGTGTTACCACGGCCCTTTAACATGATCTCGGTTCCCTTTTCATCCGCTACCTTTAAAAAGCAAGTTGCCATCTGAAATCGGTCGGCTTTGGCAATCTGGAGAATAATAGGTCAGTTAAAAGGGATGCGTTCTCAAGGTGAATGCTTACACCGCTGACATAGGCCCTGAAATTGGTTTTGATCTCGACTTGGACTTCACCGGAAGGATTGGACATGTTGACAAACAAATTGGTGGGTTGAGAGATGTAAGACAGCTTTAGGGCTTAGGACTGAAAGGGAATCATACGGGGTTTTATAGTAGAAATTGACACAAGTTTGAGCTTGAACTTCGCCGTCTGTGTCGCCCAACTTAATTTAGGTACCTTCTAGCATACTATAACATGAAGATGTGCCTTTCGATATCACCTTAGTTGCCGCTTTGGGTTGTCTAGGGATCAGGGGTAGTTCCTTATCTGGACGGCAGCTTGAATGACCGCTGTCAACTTTTTGTGCCTACTCCTGTTGAAGTACCAAATAGAGTGGTAGACATGTCGGCCTAATTTCACTTCCGACCCTCAGGACATGAGTTTGAGACCAGTTTCTGCGTTAAGTCAGCGGTTTAAGAAGACTCAGTGTTTAATCCTGTTATTCATTTACTATATCTGTGTTCAACGTTATGCTGTAGGAGGTGAAACACTCACTACATACATGTTAAAGTACCTTCAAGTAGAATGCGGAGCTGGATGCAACTGATATCCCCATTTCATGTATAAGGAAAACACTACTGGTCTGGATCGAAACCTACCCTAAGGCACATACAAGACGGGTACCTCAGGCAAGAAGATTCAAAGGTACACTTCTTTCAAGACGGTCATACTTATCCTCCGGCTTGAGGGTTGCTTTGGCAGTGTGACACTCTCATCGAAGGACGCGTAGTAATGCCGTCTCACTGAAGTTGATTGTACATAGACAATACCTCGAGTCGGAGCTCAAAAACGACTCAAGTATTTTCTACAAAACCGGCCCGTAACCAAAAAGTCACTGATTTGCCCTAAGCCGGATCTTTTGGAACACTATTCTTCATCCGGAACAGTTTGTGGTTTGTTTGGTGCAAGTTTGTCGTTATTTTGAACTGTTTGAACGTTCCTTGACTTGGCCTCTAGATGCGTCAAAACACGAGGCTTGTAGAGACGTTCGAGGTACTTGTTGCAACGTAAAATACAAGACGGAAGATGAACATGGCCGACCTATGTGAGGCACACTAGAGCGCTGGCTCGCATGCTATCCTCTACTACTGTCCATCGCGTGCCTTGGGGTCACTAATAGGGTGCTATTATCAGCGGCACCGACAATGTTGCATTCAGGTTGTCAAGAAGTATATGTGCGTACTACGGCAGCTTGGCGTTAGTCCACAAAACGGGTCAAATCGTGGACGCTCACCTGCCAGTGCGGACCTACAATCCGTTCTATATGTGGAATATACTCTTGGCTTGCTCTTGGCTGTTCCTTACACTGTCAGTAAAACATGAAGATTTCAACGTCCTGCATTTGAGGTACGACTCTACGTCTCGGCTAGACTCGAGTGCCGATTCAAAAGGAACCCAAGGCCATTTTCACCATGTCAGACAAATGGTCCTGGATT
>QLOY01000399.1:0-24762 GCA_003313965.1 Megacollybia marginata | reverse complement strand
TTGTCATCTCGGCATGACACGTCGATCCTCCTTAAGCGACGGAGGAAGGTTGCCGGTGTCATACCTGGGTTCCTAGTTCGATAGAGTTAGTAGGCAGCCTTGTTGTGTGTGCTCTGCACTGTCTCCAATGCTTCCTTAGTTTGTCTCTCTATCGCTGAGAAGCGCTTCGACTGACTCCCTCGAGGATTTATCTTTGTCTAGTCCTCCACATAACGATAACGTTATACCGCTGGCATCATCGCTACCCAGACTCGTTCCTAAGTCATACCTGCCGCTTTAAGACTTCCCCGATCTATCTCTGAGAGAGATATCCTGACCTCTACTGGCTGACTATAGCTTTAAGACTTTCGTTATAGTGTAGATAATGGTCAAGGTAACGGCGCGCGAGTTAGATACAGCTGACCGAGCTTTAAGCCCAAGCCAGATCGTCTTAACTCTAGTTTGACTGTCCGTTCGAGTAGTGTGCTCGTTATTCGATGCCACATGCCTCTTATGACATGGGGTACCTTCTAACCTACAGGCTTATCCCTTAGAGAGTCTTTCTCTTGTTTAGGGGATGCCTGGAATTTGTCTTAAGCTGTATTTTGAAAGACTTTCAGCCCTAGCCGCCTAGCGGTCTTATCATCGTTAACACAGATGTACAGTTGGACCCCGATCTTGACGATATCCCCTGGGATTGAGACATTGAGGTGAAGACTGATATTCTGAGGAAAAACTATTGCCAAGTGGTTGGTAACGAACGCTTGGTAGCCTTAAAGGAAGTAGTGGAAGAGAGGGACTTACTTGCTGCAGAACTCACAGCCAATGCGGAGCCCGATCCCGAACCTGTTGTGGTTAATGAAGAGGATGACCCTACTGTGTTTCAATCACGCGAACAGGGTCCCCCTTTGTGATCTAATGTCGAGGGAAACAATAGTTTTCTTGCTGATGTGGTCGCATCATACCCAACAGACCTGTTCTTCAAACATATCCTTATGAAGATAAATGAGCATTCTCGCTTTTTTAAGGAGAATGACTTACTGTTTTGTTGAAATCATGGTGACGAAATAGTACTGTGCATTCTGAAAGGAATCCACACAGACACAGCTAAGACACTTCAAGGGCTGGTAGTCGAATCGGCACACACAGTCATAGGTCATTTCGGACCCCAGAAGACTTCGGACTATGTTCGTCATTGGTATTGGTGGTCTTGCATACATTCGGATGTGATGTTGTTCTGCAAGTCATGTAAAAGGTGTCAGCAGAGTAAAGCATTGACACTTCGGCCATTTGGGTTGTTACATGGACTTCTGATCCCCAACAAACCATGGGAATCGATTGCCATGGATTTCATGGGTTGACTTACCTCCATGGTTCTCTCCACCACCTGGAGGTGAATTTACTATCTCGATCGCTAACCAGTGATACTGGTAGACCATGAAGTCGATTATCTTGTGAAGAAACAACCATGACAACTCGGTAGCTTTCGTAGATGTATTCACCGGGATAAGGTGGAGTACATCGACTTCTTGGCATAAAATTGCTGATGTCCACATTGTTTCATCCTCAAACAGATGGGGCCAGTGAACGTGTCATCCAGTCGATTACTCAAATTTTGCATACAGTTGTTTGTGCAGATCAGAAGGATTGGCTGTACTGCCTTCCTATGACCGAATTCGCGATTAACAGTAGTATTAACATGTCAATGGGATATGCACCATTTTTCCTAAATGGAGACCATATTCCCTCAATGATAAGGGACCTAGGAAACCTTGGAGTAGGTGTTCCCAGTGTCGTGGAGTTTGCAAAAAAGGCATTGCTGCATTTGATGGATGCGCATGATGCACTGATCAAATCTCACAGGTTTCAGACAGTGTATGCAAACAGACATCGAATGAAGGAACCGTTGATTAAAGATGGGGACCTGGTCTACCTATCTACAAAAAATCTTTGTATAACATTGGGTCGAGCTAGGAAACTGATTCCTAAGTTTTCGGGGCCATACAAGGTGTTAAAAACTCACCGGGACCACTCCAGCTATAAGCTCGAACTTCCCGAGGATCTCTGGAAGCGTCGGATACACGACACCTTCCATGTCAACTTGCTCCACCCATTTATCACAAACAATGACGAGAAATTTCCGAATCGAGAGCATTCTGATGCATATGACTTGGGTGCACCCCCAGATGCTGAGTTCACGGCCGATGAGATTGTGGAGCACTGCTGGGTAAAGGGTGACTTACAGTTCAAAGTGCATTGGAACAATGGTGATGCGACCTGGGAACCATTAGAGAAGTGCAATGTACTTGCTGCTCTAGATGATTACCTAAAACTAAGAAATTGTGCGCTTCCAGAGGATCTCCCAAAGCCCACAACACGTGGAGTGCAGCAGAAGAACTGACGAACGTGTTGTTTGGGTCTGTTTATTGGATCCTGCAACCGACTTCTGGTTTGATCTTGGTGTTAAAATTCTCGTTTAAATGGCTTATCGGGGGGCTTCAACAATCTCTCATTCGTGCCTTACATTGTCTATATTGATAAACAACGGCAATCCATCCGGGGTGATCACTGACGTGAGTGGGAAGGATACAGGCAACATTGGTGGAAATTATGGATCAAATTTCGTTCCTAACAATAACCAGCCGACATACTCAAATCAATCCACAACATTCACATCACAAAACTCGTATCAGTATCCTAATTACAACAACAACTCGTACTTCCCTCCGGCTCCTCCTCAGGCACCACCTGTACCTGAATGGACAGAAAGCTGGTATCCTTCTGCTTCAGCCACTTGGGCTGTTCAACAAAAGGAGAGTATCGATCATTTTGAATCTCTGGCTAAACAGTATACTTGCGTCCAAGATGCCAATGTAAACTTGTATCCGAACTCTCAGAAGCAAAGAAAACCATCATTTTTGGTTCACAACGCATCGTCGAGCTTGAACACGTGTTGAATATGTCCAATTTGTCCCTCAAGACTGCCAAAAACGAGATGAAGGTATTACAGGACACTTGTGATGACTTGAGGGATCAACTCTCAAAAGCTGTCGCTAGGTGTTGTAAGGCGACGAGCAAAATGAGAGCTTATCAGGCCACTCAAAGACTCGGAGAAACTTATAATACCAAAACTAAAGAATACAGCGGATAGCTAAGGGTTTAAATACTAAAGGGTTATCTGGTTGACGAGTAAGCGTAGGTGGAGTAAAGAGATAACAAGGAAAAGGATAAGCTATCTGTGTCGCATGTTCTGTGATAAGCTATCAGAAGTTAATTTAAAAGATAGCGGATAAGGGAAATGAAAGATAGCGTGATATGAAAGTGAAATGAAATAGGGTTCTGATAAGACACGCGAGATAAGGCACGTGTTTTGGGGAATTCGTAACATTACCCCCCCTTTGAGATCATGGTCCCCATGATGGTGTCGTGAATTGGAACATAGGTTTGAAGGAATCGAGGATAGTTCGGTTGGATGTGATGATGATTCCTCGATTGATAGATGTCGGTTTTGGTTTGTGAGGGTGTTTTTTGTGGAAGTTATCCACTTCTTCCTCGGCATGTCGGACATTTCCACGAGGTTCCCAGGAGTTTTCTGCATTGGAGAAGCCTTTCCATTTGACCAGATATTCGATGTATCGACCCTTTTTGCGACTGTCGACAATGGATTCAACTTCAAATTCTTCTTCCCCTTCGATTAGATCTGGTGGTGGGGGTGGTTCGTTAGGTTGGATGTCGAAGGAGGGTTTGGTGAAGGGTTTGAGTAGCTTTTCGTTGAACACATCGTGTTTCCGTTGCCAGGTGGGGTTCTGTGGTAATTTGAGCCGGTACGCCGCTTGTCCCACCTTTTCCATAATTATGAAGGGTCCATATCGTAAGTGATCTAGTTTCTTGGCCGGTCGTTGAGTTTTGATATTTGTGCCTTCTAACCATACTAGGTCTCCAGGTTTGTATTCCCGAGATTCGGAACAGTGTTTGTCGAATTGTTGTTTCATTGCGGCCTTTGCTAGGGCCAAAGCCGCTTCCGCTTCCTGTCTCGCATTGGAGAGTCGTTTAACCCATTCTGTGGCCGAAGGCACTTGATCTCTTTGCAGCTCTGTTCTGGTGTAAGGGTGATAGCCGTGATCAACAAAGAAAGGCGATTGTTTCGTCATGGAATGAACTCGATTGTTGTAGCTGAATTCCATGATAGCACACCATTCGCTCCAGTTGTCTTGTAGGTAGTTGACAAATAGGTGGAGGTATGCTTCTACCTCTTGGTTTGCTCTCTCTGTTTGCCCGTCCATTTCTGGGTGATAACCCATGGATAAATGCTGTTTGATGCCAAGCTGTTTGCATATCTGATCCCATGCTTTGGCCACTGTTTGGGGTCCTCGATCTGATATTAAGACTTCTGGAAGGCCGTGGTATCTGATCACCCTATCTCGTACGAGATTGGCGAATCCTTCTGCGCTGAGTTCCATGTGTGTGGGTTCGACGTGTATGTGATGGCTGTAGGTGTCGGTGAAGACTTCTATCGCATTGAAGCTGTTAGATTCGGGGAGGGGTCCTATCATGTCTGCTGTGACCTTGCGCCAAGGTTGTTTAGGTATGTCGTGTGGATTAAGAGGGGCGTGTAAGGGTTGTCGATCGATTTTATCTTCTTGGCATTTGATACAACCATCAATGTATCGGCAAATCATCTTCTGCATCTGGGGCCACCAGTAGTTTCGCTGAATGAGTTCCTGGGTTTTGTATCTCCCTGGATGTCCAGCTAGTGGGTTGTTGTGGTGGTCTCGGATGATTCGTTCACGTAGTTTGTGGTTCTTTGGTACGTATATTTGATTGTCGTAGAAGATTAGCCCATCTGATTCTTTCCATTTCTTGTCTTTACCTTCCAAGGCTTGTTTGGCTGAAGGATCTATTCTTCGTAACGGATCCTTTAGCTCTGGTAGGTATTCTGGTGGATCGTGAATCATGACTGCCTCTAACGCCCTGAAAGTCATGGGCACTAGCATGACGACGTTTTCATTGTCTTTGTGTCCCATGTCGTGGTCTGGCCTTCTGGATAATAGATCTGCCCGTTGGTTTTGTTTACCCGGTTTGTGATGTAGGGTATAGTCATAGTCTGCTAGTTCAGTGACCCAGCGGGCTTGTCGTCGATTAAGTTTCTGCGGTTGTCGGAAATACTGTAAGTTCTGATGATCGGTCCAGATCTCAAAGGTTTGTCTGGCTCCTAGCACCAGGTGTCTCCATTCTGCCAAGGCTTCCATGATGGCGAGCATCTCTTTGTCATAGATCTCGTAATTTTGTTCTGTAGGCGAAAGGGCTTTGGAATGGAAGGCGACCGGGTGCCATTTTCCTTCTATGTGTTGTGAGATTACTGCACCGATTGCTCCTTCTGATGCATCTGCTTCTATCCTAAACTGTCCTTCATCTTCTGGTATACGAAGGCAAGGGGCTGTCATAATGGTTTCTTTTAGGGTGTCGAAAGCTGTTTGTTGTTCTGCTTCCCACTTCCAGGCATCGTTCCCGGTTAACTGTGTCATGGGTTTTGCGATTTTGCTGTAATCCTTGACAAACCTTCTGTAAAAATTGCAAAACCCCAGAAACTGCTGTAGCTCCTTCTTGTTATTAGGAACCGGCCATTTCCGAATGCTGTTGACCTTGACGGGGTCCATTTCGACCTTGCCTTCTGAGACGATTAGTCCTAAAAACTCTATTTGTTGTTTTTCGAATTCGCATTTTTCTGGTTTTAAATAAAGTTTGTTGGTGCTGAGGATAGATAGGACCTGACGAACAAGTCTGCGGTGTTCGTCCAGGTTGTCGGTGAAGATGAGTATATCGTCAATGTAGACGAGGACCTTTCCAGTATTGATCAGGTCTCGTAAGAGTTCATTCATCATTGTTTGGAAGGTGGCGGGTGAATTAGTGAGTCCGAAGAACATTACCAGGGGTTCGAATAACCCTCGGTTAGTGAGGAACGCTGCCTTCCATTCGTCTCCTTCTTTGATTCGTACGTTATTGTATCCCCATCGTACGTCGAGTTTTGTGAAATATTTGGCGCCTTTCAGCTTATTCACTAGCTCTTGAATAAGGGGAAGAGGATATCGGTTCTTGATGGTCATGTCGTTGAGTTTCCGATAATCTTGTACTGGTTTTAGTCTTCCGTCTTTTTTCTTGATAAAGAAGAAGGGTGAGGCCATAGGGGATTTGGAGGGTTGAATACGTCCGGTGCGTAAATGTTCTTTGAGGAACACGTCGAGTTCCTTCTGTTCATCTAGGTTGAGGGGGTATACTTTGCATCCTGTTGGTTCCGATCCTGGTTTTAGCTCTATAGCATGGTCCCAAGGCCGGTTTGGTGGTAGAGTGTCGAATTCGGTTTTCTCGAAGACTTCTTCGAACCCCTTGTACTGTTCTGGGATCGGGTCTGTCTTCTTGTTCTTTTCGAATTCTTCTGCTAATGCATTGGCGATGGACTGATGAGCTCGCATGAAGGCTTTGTTCCTTCGTACGTTGCGAGACGGTTTTGGGTATTTCATCCAGATCCTGTCTCCTTCTTCGACATCTTCTGGTTCCGGTTCCGTGTATCCGCATGCTGAGGGGCATCTGGTAAAATGTACGGATCCAGTATCCCAGTTAACTTCTGGGTTGTGGAAGCTCAACCATTCGTGTCCCAGGAATACGTCTGATCGTCCTAGATTGGTGACTGCAAACTTTCGGATCTCTGAGTGTCCCTCTACGATCATTTTCATTTCTGCGTAATGTGTGATTTTTCCATTATTGTTTTCCGTGCCGTCTGTGTTATATGCTGAAATCGGGTGTTCCCATTTGTGCAGAGATAGCCCTTTTTCTTTTGCAAACCGTTGACTGATGCAGCTGCCCGTACAGCCGCTATCAAGAAGCGCTTGTGTTTGATACTTGGTTCCCTTTTCTAGGTCCTGGAGTTCTATTTGAATATTCAACTCCCGATCCGTTTTTATGGTTCTGAAGACAAATCGTTTCGGCTCATGGAGGTCTTCTAGCCAGTCTAGGGCTTTGTTGGTTGGAATGTTTAGCAATTGTTTAACGAGGTGCTGGTTTACTTCCCGTTGTTTTTGACCGTGTACCCATTGCTTTAGTGTTCCTATTCCTGCCTCAGCAGCTAGGTCTCGTAGTCGGGATAAAACCCATAAGGAGGAGAAAGGTTTTGGCTTCTTTTGTTCCGATGGTTGTTCCTGGAAGTGACCCGAAGAAGGAGGTTTGGGTTCTTCATCTTCGACTTCTTCGATCGTTGTCTTCCATTTGTTTTCCGTTTTGACGCTGGACTCTTTTGCATGTGAAAAAGATGTATTCCTATTGTACAATGCCTCGGGGCACGTCTGACAAGAAACATGTGCATAAGAGTCCTGAACCGGGGATGACGAAGTCGCGTCTGCTTCGCTCCCATCTAAAAACCCGCAGCTTTCTTCAGCTGTTCCTTTTCTTCGTCTGTGATCTTTGTGAAATCGATGAATTCCAACGTGCGCGTGGTGAATGGTCGTTTGGGTGGAGGTTTGAGGTGACAGTATCAACCGGGGTGTTTGTTGTGGCAATCTAGACATTCCCCTCTACAGTCTCGGGAGAGATGTCGTCCCATTTTCTTGCAGTGTCGACACTCGAGCAGTCGTTTGGTTCGACTTGCGTCGATGTCCATGGGTTGTCCTTGTCCTCCATAAGTTTGGGCCGGCGTGTAATGTTCTGACGTGTTATGAGTAGATCGCTATGGCGGTGCATGTTGTCGAGGCGGTATAGGTTTTCCGGTATGAAAGGCACTGAATCTCGTTTTTTCTTCTTCGAGTGCCATTTCTATGTTGTATAGCCTTTGTTTCACCACGTCGTATTGGGTTGGAATGGGTATTCCTCCTCAATATAGTTCTCTGGTGATCTCGTGTCGTACTTGGTTTTTGAGGAGATCGATGAGTACGTTGTCCAATTTGCGATATCCTGCAGTCGCTGCTTTGAGCTCAAACCTAGTGAAATACTCTGTTAAAGAGTCTTTTCCTTGTCGAAGTTGTCTGAGCTCGTTGGCGGCGTTTATCTGCAAGTTTGGATCTTCGAAGGAGTTTTTTAGTTCTGCGATGAATGCGGGATAGTCTTCGGTATTTAGGGTTCCGTTGTAGAAGTTTTCTTCTTTCCAGTTTCGGAGCCAGTCCGAAGCGATGCATGACGTTCCGTCTTCTGTGCCCAGGTACGAGATGACGAACCAGATTTTCTGGCTGTCTTGTTGGAAGTCTCGTTCATTAGCCTGAAGATACGTGTCCACTGCTAAGAAGAATCCTTCCCATTTCGCTTTATCACCTGTGAACCTAGGTGGTTTCGCGATTTTGATTTTTGCAGCTGACGAAGTGGTTGTTGTAGGTTGAGCTGGCGGAGTGTAACCGATAGGGAAGGCATCTGGTTCTATGAGGATGGTTCCGGTTCCCTCCGGTCGTAAGAGAATGGTACCCATCATTCCTACTGTTGATTCGAAGATTCGGACTATTTCTCCTATCAGTGTGTGTTTGGTTGCATGGCTATGAACTTCGCAGATGCCATCCGCTAATGAGTTTCCTCGAACCCTGGCGGAGTATTTTTTGGTTGTTCGTCTTCTGACATATAGGGTGAGTTCGGCAATTATTCGGGCATCAGGTTGTCCTGCTGGTGGGAAGTAATAAGGTGGTTTTGTGGTGTCAATTTCGGTAGGGGCCGAAGTTGATGCTAATGCATCCATGTCCATCATGTTTTAAATCTAACTTTCAAAGCTGATTTGGTGGGTGTTAATGTTCTGTGCTGTGGAGTGGAGATGGGTGTTTCTTTGATTGGTAATTCTTGAAGCGAAGGTCAGGGTGTTTCTGGTTCTGGTGACTGGGGTGGAGTGAAGAAGCTTTCTTCGAAGGGCATGGGAATGTCCTCAGGGCCTTCGGTGAAAGTGTCAAGAAAGTTGTATTCTTCTACCGCTTCTTCAAGAAAGTCGGTTGTAATAATAACGTCTCTGGGTTCGAATGTTTTTCTGTCTGAGTCATAGCGGATCTCTGGGATGTATCTGATGTATACGTTACGATAAACGTGGTACGATCCATCGGGTTGTGCGTGAGTTACAAAGTGATTTGGTCTGTATATGTTATTGATGTATCGCGTTAAGTCAATTGGAGCTGACACTGGTGTCCCCCATCTCATTAGACGGAGTGGTGTGGATGTATTGGGTGTAGACGTGGCTGCGGTCGTGTTGTCTGATAGTGTCGTATATGGCTCTGAGAGTTTCTTCAAGTGCGACTGGGTCTCTTTCTTCGATTAGTTCCTGTTGCAGGATGAAGCTGAAGAAACTTCTTTCGTCGTTGGTTAGAATGCCCAGTGACCACAGTAGATCGACTGAGTGCAAGTAGTGTGATTCTTTTTCGAGAGCTGCCCTGAGCACACCCCAAATTTTCAAATAGTCTGTATTCTCGTCGCTAAAACGTTGGCAAGTGGTTATAAACCAATCTTCCAACCGCGCTTGTGATAAATTTGTTATTCTCGTCTGAGTCTGAGAGAGCGCTGGGGCGTCTCTTCGTCTGATTGTCGTTTGCGTTTGTTGCACCGTGTTGGCGTCTTCGTGGTGTTGCGCTGAAATGTTTCTAACTCCGCTGCGAGGAGTTTGCCTTCTTCTGACTGATATGGTTCTGACCACGCTGCGGTGTCGAACCCAAAGCTTATGTCCGTATTGATTCCTTTGTCTGTGCTGTTGCTGTCTGTGCTGGTCCTGATATGCTCGTAAAGATGTCCCCACCTTCCTCGGTTGATGTCGTCGAACCGTTTCTTAAGATTTATGAAGGTTGCTAGAGGGATGTGAGAGGTGTACTCTATCGGGTTAGTGTTGGTGCTGCTATCGACGTATTCTTTGACTTCTGGTTCAGTCTCAGTGGCGACGCTACTGTACGTCTTTCTTCGACTAATCCAGTCCTGTGTGAAGAGATGAGTGTAGTAGATCCTGCTAATGCGCCCAGGCGTGTAATCGAATGGGGCAGAGAATCTGTTTATGACATCGTTGATCCTTTGGTGGATGGCGATGTATGGCGTAAAGTTGGAGTCGAGTTGTGCTTGGTGGTGTCATCTGAGTTGTCGGTTGTTTAGGACTATTTGTTGCCGGTCAGCTTCCGTGTATGCCACTTAAAGCCGTTAGCAATTCAAGACCGGTTAGTTTTGTCTGCTCACTGTCGTTTGTCTTATTGGGAACTTCCCGCTAGCCAGCGGTACTACCAGGTAAGACATTGAGAGTTTACAGGCGAGTTGCTCCGATGTGACGATTTCGAAGTACGCGTAGACATCGGTTGATGCGACAGCGTCGTTCGAGGCAATGCCAAAGGATTCAGAGGAGAGAGTAGATGGCGATGAGAAGATAGAAACTGAGGATGATTTGGACGATTTCGATGGTTGTTAGTGGTGTGTGAGTAAGAATTTTGAAGGTTTGTTGTTTAACCAAGTTGAGTGAGGTGAGGGGAGTTAGTTTTGGTATTTTGTAAGGCGACGAGCAAAATGAGAGCTTATCAGGCCACTCAAAGACTCGGAGAAACTTATAATACCAAAACTAAAGAATACAGCAGATAGCTAAGGGTTTAAATACTAAAGGGTTATCTGGTTGACGAGTAAGCGTAGGTGGAGTAAAGAGATAACAAGGGAAAAGGATAAGCTATCTGTGTCGCATGTTCTGTGATAAGCTATCAGAAGTTAATTTAAAAGATAGCAGATAAGGGAAATGAAAGATAGCGTGATATGAAAGTGAAATGAAATAGGGTTCTGATAAGACACGCGAGATAAGGCACGTGTTTTGGGGAATTTGTAACAGGTGTAATGAGCTTGAGGCTCGTTCCTCCAATGCTTTCTAACAACAATGGTGTACCAATGAATGGGTTTACTAATTTTCCTGCTCGTTTCCCTCCATATCCAGGTCCAGGGTTTCCCAAACACACCAATTTTACGAATTATCGACGAATTGACCGTACTAAATCCGGAAACCCTAGTGTACCCCCTCCTGGCAGTGTTAACTCAGCTGCGGATAGTAACCCTCAGGGTCAGGACATTGGTTCCGCTCCCCTGAGTGATACTCCCAGTGAAGGTAACACCAATATGCGAGCTAATGGCAGTGGTGTTGTGGAAGGAATTCAATTCTGTCCACCAATCGACACGAAGCTGTTAGGCATCCACTAGAACCACATCTTACATAATATAACCTGCCGCCTTTGGGGACTCCATCATGAACCTAGCACACCTCCAGGACGATACTTGCACTTAGAGGACACTCTGAGTGGTAGAAGTGGGAGAAAAGACTAATATCAAGACTAAGGGAATACATCAATAGTACCCCTACTTATATACACAGCTATAGGTAAGCATCCTGACTAATAGATATGGACGGAGCATAAGAGAAGACAATAGGAATGGCTGGAACATGAATGATATATGAAAAGAAGCTGGAACTAGAAAGGTAAGCCTGAAAGATAAGAGAACCGAGACAATGGATAGGTACTACTAATGGAGATAGAGAGAGATATAGATATGAAACCATGAGAAAGACTAACTAAATGGAGATAGTGTGGAAATAGAAGATAGGAGATAGAAATGAGCTGAGATATAGATGGAAAATGAAATGAAATGAAAAAGAAATGAAAAAGAAACTAATGGATGAATTCTGTTCATAACAGAAGCCATATAACCTGATACTTGATCCGAATAGCCTGTTGTTCAACTGGCCAGAATTTATCAATGCTAGCCTGCAATATGTTCCTGCTTTGGCTGATCCTAACATGCAGGCAGTTCATGTAGCCCAGAATCTGTTGCTTTGAGCTCCGGCAGAAGAACAAATACCTGGCATTCCGATTGTGGATGGAAAAAAGATTCGGCTGTCATCAGTTAGGACTTGGATACAGCTCCAATTGATGGTGCCGAGTGACGAATTCCCTATATCCAAGGCTCGGTTTCTTGGTTACGCAGTTAAACTATTCGCAGAGGTTGGTGAATATGAACGACTTTGCATTGAGTGGAACGCAGTAACTAAACCTGAATCTGATCCTTTCAACTTCCCTCATTTTCCACATCGCGAGTCTCTGCTTATTGAAGTTTTCCCCATCGTCTGGGCTTACAAGGCCTATTGGTATTCAGTTTCCATTGCCTATCACTACCTCCGTACTCCCCAATCCAATAACCCAAACTCTTTCACTCAAGAATTCTGGACCTGAGTTATCAATGATTCGAAAGCCTCACTTGCAAATGGTGAACCTTACGAATCCAACTTGGACAGTAACGGCAACCCCATCTCTGTATTCTTTGTCACTCGTGGCACTCCCATTCCTCTCGAACTCAGAATCAGGAAGCCCAAATCCAGAGGGCATTCAGGAAACGGGGAGTATGCCCCACTGGCCCAAACACCAGCCCACCAATTATGATATCTACGTGGTCTATACACCCTTATATTAGCTATTTCATAGCCTATTAATGTCTGTATGTGCTCAATATCTGCTTAGATGTGTGAGTGAACATGCAAGAACATGTGATGAGTAAATGTGTTACAACTTGCAAATTTTTTTTCATTCATGGTTACCAGTACTGAGGCACATATCCCTGCTTGTCCAACTTCACCCACATCTGCTCGTTCCACATGATAATCATCTGATCCAAGAAGAAACAATATTTGGCCACTGTCATTTCACAACATATTGAATGGAAGCCGCCAAGCCAGACATTGGTTTGCTCAGCTATGGAGGTGTTAAACCACCATCCTTTACCATCCTCCTTCATCAACTCTGGGAAAGCAGCAGGGTTACAGTTCTCCTGACACCACACATCCTTCTCTGAATGCTTCGAGTTCATGTGAAAAACATCAACAGCAAGGCCAATATTTTTGAACAACTCATTCTTCTCTTTCTTGACGTGTTTTGAAAGAATACAGTTGGAATCATAGATGAGGTGATTGGGCGGACAGGTTGAATGATATGTTTTTTCAACAAACTCCTGCATCATGTCGAGTGAGACAGAAGTGTGAACAAATGATGAAGGTACAAACCACAGTTGAGGGGATCACTTCAGCACCATAAAATGTGGCACAAGCAATAATCATACCACAACTTTGCAACCAGAATCTGCTCATTGTGTGTTTGTCCATGGCCCATCTTGATTTTGAGCTTTGTAGCAGAAGCCAGTGTTGCCACATTGATATTAGCCTCAGTGGGTGGACAGCCAGTTGCATCCAGCATATCAGGTTCATCTTCCTCTACCTCTGCTATCTCGTCTGCAGGAGCTTCAGAATTGGTCGGGTTTGTAATATGTGCCTTTCTCAGCCTTTCCTTCAATCTGAATTGTGCCTGACCATGCGCGACATGTTTCCACTCGAGTTCTTGGTGTTCATATATGTCGCAAGTATGCTTTGTATTAGTTGTCACCTTGATTGGAGTGTTGCAGCCAATGACGGCACAAACATCATTAAGATGTGAGTGCTGTGGACAAAACCAGTCACGGTTACTAGCCAAGTCATTTTGACAGTTATGCTCTTGACATGACTTGAAACCCATGCAATTTCCATCAGAGACAACAACAGAAACTTCCATAGCAGCTACAGGATGATCATTACGTTCCTTTATAGCTGCACTGAAACGATCTTTTTGCTCCCCAGTATGAGGGACAACAAGGTTTTGATTACACAGAAGGCAGTCCTCAAGTAATGATAGAATCAGGAACCCATCAAAGACTTGAGTACCAGTTAGACAATCATGTACAGTCCAGTTTTCTGGTATGGGATGGGATGCCTGAGCGCCTAAGGATGAGCAGTACACATTAGCAGAATTTGTCCAAGATACCCTATCATAAATTCTGAGCACATAAATGATTCCGTCCATCCTCACATACCATGCTTGATTGCAATTAATATGCCACAGATGTAGAAGGTGTGTTTCAGCAAATTGATGGTCTCCAATTTGAATAATGTCAGGGACACCACCATAGTGCCGGTGTTTTCCCTCAACAAAAAAGTTTTGTCAGTAGCTTGTAGAACAGCCTGTTAACAGTACATCAAGCTGGTGTGTTAGCATTTAATAATTCACCTACTGTCACATATGAGATGTAGAGAATGGACTGGTATTGCACCATGTGCAACTGTGTATAATATCACTCCTCAAGCCTCACATCGTTGTAGCTTAAAGCCTTTAGATGCACGAGAGCATTGAGATTGCATACATATCCATGTCGGTGGCCACAGGTTATGTGATGAAACTTAAAGCAGACTTCATACATCATTCAAGCATGGTCTATAGACATTGGCTTACCTATGCCATAACGAGTGCCATGAATGAGGAATAAAGCATCAATGTCATTGTCGGTTAGCCATGCTCTTTGACACTCCGGTATCTGCCATAATTCATCCTTGAGTAGTCTCCAGCACTCTTTGATGGTTTGCTCAGTAAGATTGCATGCATCAGCTAAGAACCGAATGATTGATGGAGGCAGAAAGCCGGGTGCTATGTCGGGAGAATGACTGGATGGCTGTGTAACCAGAATTTCGTCTTGTATATGTGAGACAAGGACAAAAAACTGAATGAGTTGGGCCAAGGTTAGTGTTGGAAAAGAGGATATGTGCTGAGCCAGTCGGGTACACAGGTCACCAAACTTCGACATGGTAATAAAGGCGAAAGGTTAGGCACAGCCACACAACAGCCAATAATAATAGAAAAGCCAATCAAAAAAAACTAGTGTATTATATTGTAATTGACGTGATATTGTAATTGATACTGTCTTGTGGTCTGCTCTATTTGATGCGGCATTTGTGACATTTGAGTGCAGTGTTCCTCTTTGTAATCCATCTTGCCATCGCTCGCTCCTGACGTTGCCTGATCCTTGCTGTTGATGTTTTTCACATGAACTCGAAGCATTCAGAGAAGGATGTGTGGTGTCAGGAGAACTGTAACCCTGCTGCTTTCCCAGAGTTGATGAAGGAGGATGGTAAAGGATGGTGGTTTAACACCTCCATAGCTGAGCAAACCAATGTCTGGCTTGGCGGCTTCCATTCAATATGTTGTGAAATGACAGTGGCCAAGTATTGTTTCTTCTTGGATCAGATGATTATCATGTGGAACGAGCGGACGTGGGTGAAGTTGGACAAGCAGGGATATGTGCCTCAGTACTGGTAACCATGAATGAAAAAAATTTTGCAAGTTGTAATGCATTTACTCATCACGTGTTCTTGCATGTTCACTCATGCATCTAAGCAGATATTGAGCACATACAGACATTAATGAAGATGTTCTTCATCTGCGATGAGTACCTCGAGTTGGGCTGTGGACCAAGCAAGGTTGGAGAAGCAAACCGTGGACATTCACAAATGGTTGGTATGGAAGCATCGGCTGCTAATGGAGTGGGCATAGTAGGGGAAGGCTCGTCTAATGTGAGAGGTGGTTCGGGTCCAGGTATTCTGAGAAGAACAGGATTGATAAGGTGATCTGATACTGTTGACGGTTGCTCTTTGTGTGCAACTGGAGGTAGAGGTGGTGGTTCACTGGAGACCTCAATGGTAGGACGCTGCACGAAGGGCTTGGAGGAGCCAGTCTTGTGCTGACAACAACCACCAAGAGCACGGCAATGCTGTGAACAGCAGCCATGGCCACAATCTATGGCAACTCGGTTGCTTTGGCAATTCCACGAATGACATGCATGCTTTGTTGTAGCATGCTTTGTTATAGCATCGGAAGCTGGTGCGGCATGTAGAGGGGGAGGCTCAGGAGAGGAATGTGGAGGTGTCGACTGGGGTGTTATGTCACTAGCTTGATACCTAAAAAACTTACAGCGTGACTTGGTGTTCTCATCTATAACCAGGCACTAGTAAAATCTGGTGAGTACAGCAGTCAAATAGACATGCTAGATGGACCGAAGCATAGTTTTTGTTCTTGTCTTTGCTCCACCGCCACTTGATGAAGTGCTTGTGTAAGATGCATGTGTGACCATCCTTGTATTCCTTGAGCATGTTGATGATGTTGATGAATTCAATGTGGTGTATGCAAAAGACAATAGCAAGAAGAGGCATGTAAGGTTTGGGTGAGGGCGAGATAATGTCAAAGGCACTAGTGATGATCAGCATGTTATTCGAGTGCCTAGCAGTACGGTCTGAGCGTTTGCAACCACAAGAAAGTGATAACTTACAAAAAAAGAGGCATTAGATACATACCAGTCAAGAGCGAGATGATTCGAAGTAGATGGTGGTGGTAGGTGATAAAGCTTCAATTCCGCGTGAGGGCATGTCTTAACGTGGCACGTGCTCAAACCAAATTAGTCTCACTGTCAGTTTCCTTGCCTCGCTGCTGGATTGGCTTGCATCAAGCTTGCATTGTGCATACACTTGTGTGCTACAATACATACTGACTGTATCTAATAGGATTCTGTGCTGGACCGGTGTCTCTGTGTCTCGGTGGGGCGGACTCTCGAATTCCCAAACTTACTGCAAATCCAAGCCCAAATCGAAGACCAAGTCCAAACCTAAAAAATCGTCATCGTCGACCCAAAACATTCCAAACAACAATGCTGTCGATCTCAACCTGTCAACAATGAACATCTCCAACACAGGCAAATTCGTTGTCAAATTACCGAATCCACTTCAGATCGCTCACAATTCCACTCAAAGTTCGACGAGCGCTGGTGGTCTCAACAACTCCGAATTGCCCGCTATACCAACCGATGTCGACACGTTGATGGACGAACATGACGAATTGGATACTGCTGAAGATGCGATGGAAGGTTAGCGGAGAGTCGTGGGATACCCACGAGTGGGGAGGTTGTAAGCGATTACTGGGTCTAGGGGCTATTTGTGCCTGTTTGAGTTGACGAGTAGAAAGGGGGCGCACGTGTAGAAAAGGACCTTAGAATTTTACTTTCACATTGTACACAGTAACGAGCCAATATACTCGGTCTCGTTCACTCAGTGTGATCTTATTCTACCAACTTACAATGGTCGTCCATCAAGTGTGCATGAAAATGGATGAGTAGGATTTTGCTTTGTTAGATGGTGCGGGACATTGGGCACAACAATTGAAGAACGAGGCTAGGGTAAGGCCACACTGTTGGTATGCTTTGTGCAAACTAATGTCTCCAAGATCCTTAAACCATCATCCAAAGAATTCACTTCGTATTTCTGATGAGCTAATTTTATATTTTGGACGGCAAACTTTTGCATCTTGTGATCAGAGGTATGAATCACGAACTGGAACCTTCCGTTCGAAGTGTTATTTGAGGGTGATGAACGTGACGGACGTTTTACTCCTCTGCTTCACTTCTAGAGTATGCTCAAGCTAGTAAAATCAATGATTTATTTCTCTGTCCTATACACAATAAGCGCTGCTCAATCAACTCGAATAAGCCCCAATAGCCAAGATAAATGCCGAAGTGACATTATTCTTGATGGTTGTCGCGTTCGCAACCAGATCATCCTGCAAAGACGATGAAGATCAACTTGGGCACCAAGGAAATGTACCGACAGGTTGATTAGCAATCAATGCATCTGCGAGATTGGTAAAACTTGCGTTCAGGTGTTGAAGATTGTTAAGAACCAGGGAGGAAAAATTAGAAGCTGAAGCAGCAAGTCAGTCAGTAGCCCAGTGGAACATGAACATTGAATGACCGACCCTGGAAGGCCGATTTCTCAGAGACGAGGCCTGACAATGTCGACAAAATATATGGTTCAAAAGCGCTAACTGCTCCAAAGACAATCCGACCGTCCGCTTCGGAAAAGGGTCCAGCAGCCTGAGTAAGAAGGCTAAGTTCGATCATACTGATAGTGATATGAGCTTGCCTTGGCATCGTTGGTAGTGTTGTCTATACTGTTACCAAGAGTTATAGCAGCACCTTGTATGTTCTAATTTCTTATTTACCCCTAGGAAAATGACAGAAGAGCAAGCATACCAGTGCACCAAGTAGACCAGATGCGGGGAAGGCATTAACGGCGTTGGCTAAGGCTTTAGCTCGAGGCGTGATCTGCTGAATGATGTCGTTTTGGACTGTAACCGCATCCCGGATGGCGAGAGGTGATGCCAGAGCCAAGACAACGACGGAGAGAACAGTGAAGAAACGAAAAGAGCCCATTTGGTCTGAGAGTAGATGCTGGAACTTGTAGCTTATATACTGTCCACACGCGCTCACACCGTCCCTGTTCCGAGTAACTTAATTGCAAGCATATGAAATCCAATTCAGCTCACGGTAAAGACTTTGTTTGACAAGTGATGCGATATGGACGCAACGAGGTAGTTCATGACATACACAATATCCTCACAAGGGTAAAACAGAGTTCAACCAAGGGTTAGCGCTGCGGAGTTCAGTCTATGGAACGACGTGGCCCTTCTGACATTTGGGCAAGATCTCCGTGGACCGTCAACTGACAGCACTTGGAAGTCTTAGAATGTTATAATGCCACCATGTTGTTTTTTCTGATGGATCAAAGCTGCGCCACAACCTGAAGTCGAAGATTTATTCAATTCCGGGGAAACCCAACTCCGGAAGACAGAAAGAAGCTAATATTCCATACAGGCATCACATTATTACATCACATACCATCACATACACTATTACCCAACCTAGTACAGCCGGGAGCTGAGCGCTGAAGTTCCTGCCTGATACAGCTCGTGCACGGTATAAGCATCCTGTCAATCTGGAATCTTGGAATTTGATGCTGTCAAATTGTTGGTTCTCTCCCGAATTACTAAACTTGCTTGACGGCTGTCATATAAGGGTCGATCCCTTGTTTCCATTTGTGTCCTTGCGTTGGCGGCTTGGATTGTCAGGGAGAATGACATCCATTGGGGCCGGGTAGGTTGGTTTGCAGTGGTTTGCTCAGTAGCGAAGAGTATTGCAAACCTTACGTTACATCCTTCCTAATTTAGGTGCAGATCCCGAAGGCCTAACCAACCGTATATACTGTATAGTATATCTACTGTACACTCACACTCGGTCAGTGAACCCTATAAATATATGACTACAATTGCAGTTGGAAATATATATACAGTAAATTACTACTCAGGTACGGATGGAGCCTTATCAGCGGTTCAGTTCCAGGTGTCGAGGGAAGATCGAGATCGACTTACGTATGCTATGCAGATAGTGACAGTACTAGTACTAGTGACTGAAGGGACGAATGCTTCCTAAAGCTCCAAAAATCTAGTAGCAAGTGCGAATATAACAACGATATTTACCAAGTTACAGATACGTGACTTCGGATACTACTGCCTACGATGGCCATGTGTCGCCAATTCACTTAGGTCGGAGAACCGTCTATTTGGTTTGGAGTAGCATCCTTTGGCGAGGTGTATGGAAAGCAGGGAGAAAAAAGACTCAACAGGGAACCGTTGATGGATGCTTGTAAGAACTTCTCAACGGTCTAGCTCCCTCTGATAGCTGCTTGATATGGTTCGATGAATTCAACTTGAACGTTTACTCCGAGGGTCTGTTATTTGGCAAGTTCTAGATGTCACGAATCAAAAGAGGAACACGAACCCCGAGTCACCACTTAAACTTGAACGATGTCAAAGTACTTAATGTGGTATAAAAGAACGATCCGACGTAAACGAAAAGCTGCTAACGGGCCTGTTAAAGCCCCGACTTCGAGCTTCTCTTGGTAGCGCGGCGGCGATGACACTGTCAATGGTGGCGAATTTAGCAGCTTGCGGAGGGAATGAAGCCATTACGAGCCTTCGGCTACTGGCATGGAGTGCTCTTGAGTGTGAGGCAGTAGTGAAGCAGTTCAAGGAAGGACACAAAATGTACAGAAAATTAGCCCACCTCGTTGCGCAGAAGCGAATCTCGTAATTATATACATTATTCGGGCTATATAATAAGATATGCTATATGGAAGGCAGCATTCCGGAGTTGGTATTCCACCTGATATATATGGCATATCGGGATAATCCGGGCCCGGTGGCGGCGGGAGCTCTACTGACTGTACAACTTTTAGACACTCTGACAGGTTCCAGAGACCTTAGGAGACTCGAGCAAAACGGCCGCAAAGGCCGATATACTGGAGTCTATATGGAATACGCACGTGGACCACCGTACAAGTGAGGATTCACAAATCTTTTATTTCGAAGCAGCGTCGGCTATGAGCTCGGTTCAATGAATTGGGACGACATTACCCTGGTTTGGACTCGTAGCATGTTTGTCTCGGAACGGTGAAGTTTTCAATTTTCGCTGCCTAGACGTCTTTATTCGGTTGATATTCGCACCCGATTAACCGATAACGATAAATTACAATGTTTATGCGTGAAACTAACAAACAGGCGTAGCCACTTTCCAATTACGTGATTACATCACACTTGGTAATTTTCCATTCTTGGCTAATACAATAAAAGGCTAAAAAGGGTATTTCCGCGGCAAGCTTAGAATTATCACCGCCGCTTCCATGCGACTCCTCAACTCCTATCGCATCCTTGACTCATACTTGGTAGACCTTCGTCCATGTCCTCTAGCAATTATTAAGCTAGTAGCCATATGTTTTCCTGAAAAATGCCCCAGCAAGCCGAAAAGCCGACATATAATCTTCAAGTTGTAGTGCAGAGTAGTGGCACTCCCGTAAACAGATCTTCCTGAGACTCAGACTTATGGATCCGCCCTGCCACGTTGAGGATAGCTTGCACTAGAAACTTGGTTCGTTCATAGTACGAATGTATGTGGAGTTCTTCAGCCGAGTAACGTCCTCAAACTCCGAACTGACAGAAGGAATGGCGTCATCCTGGGGTATATAACCTCAGAGCATTTCGACCATGTACCCTCAGAACAAATGGTCTCTCTTCGATTCTTTGCTCTTGTTCCCCTCGCCCTTTCCGCTTTGGCATCGCCTCTCGCAACCCGGGATGTAATCACAGTCGAGAATGATATCACTCAGAAGATCGGGCCCCAGTCTAACACGTTGAACAACGATATTAGTAGTTTCCCTAACTCTGGTTTGGCTGGTGCTGCGGTACGATGCTTGTTCCACTATCACATTCATGGGTAAACAAAGATTAGGCTATACAAGGCGACGTTCAGACCCTTGTTGCCACACTAAACACTGCTACTACCAATATCAAGGCAAGTCAGGGCTACTATCAAGTGGGATTACTTAGCCCCCTCTGTTTAGAACACTGGTTCTTTCGGCACAGTGAGCGGAGCGACTATCCTTGGAGATATTCAGGCTCTTGTACCTCTCTTGTTGGCTACGTTGGTGAACATTGGCGCCCAGGCCTCATCTTGGAATGGTAGGTCTTTTGATAATGTTCCAGTGGGCAACTCCAATCGCCATCTTTAGCTATTCCGGGTGGAACAGCCTTGGTTCTTTCTGACCTTCAAAGTCTCAATACAGCCTTTAGCAATTATGCAGACGCAATCAATAGTGCTTTACCTGTTAGTGCATATTTCCTCTAGTACTCAAATGGATTCTGATCGTTTCTGCAGTTTTTGTTAGTGGCGGGCGGATATGCCATCAAGGCTCAGCTCAGTGGGGCATTTGCCACAGCTATTGGTTATTATACTCTGACTGGGTAATGTAGTATAAGGCACAATCGTCGGCTATACTTTCTTGAATCGTTCCCTTATCACGTCTGAGGCCGCCACTTGGACCAGAACGTGTGAAATTGAGATCTCAGACATCACATGATGTATATTCATTCCGGATCAGATAATAAGAAAGTGAATACTTCGAACAATGGTTCAACAATCTGGAGTTGAGCTTACCTACCAGGATGATTTTAAATACTTATGATAGCTATGATAGCAACATCACTGAGTGTCTAGCCAAGATGGAAAAGCCCACCACGGACTGTTGGGTAAATAAATACCAAATTGGACATTAGATAACCGACTTTATTCGGCGAGACCAAAGCATGATAAGGAATCCAAAGCATGCAAATACGTATGAGTCGGACAGCAGCCTGGAGAAAATGCAGAACATAGTGCAGATCAGCACAGATCAGGTATTTTGGCCTTAAAATTATATATTCAATGTAACATACAATATATATTTCCACTCTATGGAACAGTATACAGGTGATGGTGATGAAGGTACAATAACAATGATGATCTACAAGGTATCTGCAAGCGATCTCCACTGTATCTGCACACATTACAGCATGCATCTGCAAGTATTACAGTATGCTCTGCACACATCTGTATGTATCTCTAATATTTTCAAGTCTATTTTTTCTTCTTTTGGTGGTATGCTGCTCTGCTGAGCAATCCAAAACAGTTTGTCTAGACTCTGTGATATACATTTGTAACCTGGAGGAAATTTCCCTTTTTGTAATTGGCTTGGGAGGTAGTTTGTCTTCATTCTTGAGTGAATTGCCATGTTTTGGCTACTAATGCATATGAAACTGCCTTGGTTCCTAGTTTCCAGATATTTACCATCATGCAGTCTCTAAGGAGACTTTCATTTATTGTGCAGACCCACCAGTTATGTTGGTCATTTCAGGATAGGAGTGTTTCACAGCAAAGGCACTAGGTCAGGTAGGCTGACTCAGTTACCACTATAGTAAAAATGTTCTAGACCATAGTCTTATTGGCCCTTTTCATTGTGGAAATAGGCTGTGCAGCACCCTAGGAGAAGACCGAGAGAGAGGGAGGTCTCACCATGGTGTTTTTTGATGTGCCCATATTTCTTTGGTGTTAACCGGGCTACCACCAACGGATGACCAGGAAAAAATGAAAAAGACCTAGCAAGTGAATACAGATATTAATGAGCTAAGTAATGATATGAATAAGATGAAACAACAAGAAGAAAAAACGACAAACTGCTCCAGAGCAAGAAGGCAACTGGAGAGGTAACATGTGACAAGTCACTATATAAAGAAGAGAGATCACGTGGACTAGACGTCCTTGTAAACACAAAAGTCCCACTGCAACACACCCCCTCAAGGATGACAAGGGTTGTGATAGGGACAGAAAACGGCCTGGTGTAATTGATTTATTGAATTCTGGTAAGTCCCAGCGATGATGAATGCTTCTGATGGACCAGGTATGGAAGAGGCTTCATAAAGATGTCGGCCGTCATGTCCTCAGTGGAAATCCAGTTTATGCAGATGGTGCCCTCTGACACATGATCACGAATGAAGTGGTAGTGCAGGTCAATGTGTTTTGCACAATTTGAAATGACATTTGACTTAGTCATATCAATGGCGCTATTGTTGTCAGAAAGGAGATGAAACAGGCAGGGAATTGGGAGGTCGACGATCATTGAAAACATCCAAATCCAGAGGAGTTCCTTGGTAGCATGCATAATCGCCATGTACTCAGCCTCCATTGAAGAGAGCTAGCCTTCTGCTTAGAGCTAGACCAAGAGACAAGCCCCGAGTGCAAGAAGAACACATACCCAGAAATGCTACATTGATCATCCTGATGAGTAGCCCAGTCCGTATCTGAATATGCAATACTGTCAGTACAGACCCCATCCCTGTAGACAAGTACCAAATCCCTAGTCCCCAACAAATACTGAAGCACCCCCTTAGCTGAGAGCAAGGTCGACTGAGAGGGAGAGGCATTCCACTGTGCTAGTGCGACAGATGTTGGGCTGAGTCCAAGAGGCAAGATATAGCAGAGAACCCATGATACTCTGGTAAGCCTTGGTAATGTTTGCATCAGATATCTTTGGAAGGGCATTGGCCAGTACAGGCATGTCTTGTGGTGACTTCAACTTGAGAGGCACATCCTGAGGTTTGGCGTGGAGTAGATCATTTACCGACAACAGCTCCTCTATGAATGGACATTGTGGTAGAACAAGAACCCCACAATCTCGATCACAGTCGAATGAAATCCCCAAGAACATGCGCAGCATACCCAAATCTTTAACAGTGAAATGCTGATTGAGGTAGTGTATGAACCAGTTGTAGAAAGGTTGAGAGTTGGTGGCTGAACAACCATCATCAACGTGGATAGGAAGGAGCATTCACAATGGGGAACCATCAGGCAGCATTGGAACAGAAGGATGTGGAGGTGAGGTCCAAGAGCCAAAGAATACACCATGATAGATTTCACATCTCGTAAGACCAAAACTCTCCAATACCAGATGAAGAGTGTTGTACCATGCATGTCCTGCCTGACGTAATCCATAGAGAGCCTTCTGCAGGTGCAACACCGTATCCTTGTGAGGTTCTGGAAAGTGGGGTAGCCAGCAGTAAACTTCCTCTTTTAAGTCTGCATTAAGAAATGCAGTTTTGACATTGAAGGTGTTAAGAAACCAACAGTGAGCTGCAGCATAAGAAAGGATGAGGTGGATACTTGTTGATTTCGCCACTGCAGAGTATGTTTCTCTGACATCCAGAGTTCCCTGTTGGTTACCCAAGATGACTACTCTCACCTTTTCACTCAGGATCTCCCCCTGCGGCCCCGTCTTGAAGTCATATACCCACATTAACGGGATGGCTCGACATCCCTCTGGAATCACAGATACCCTCTCGAAGACCCCCTTTTCTTCTAGGCTCGCAACTTCTGATTGCATGGCACGTTCCCAGTGTTCAATTCTGTGTGATACAAAAGGATGCAGGCGGCTTGTGAAGTGGAGAGGGGCCATCAGAATGAGCCAGGGCCGAGAAGGCTACTGCAGGAGGAGCAGAGAGAATTGCCTGTTTGTCCAGAGACTCTAGGTGGGTGAATGGAGAGTCAAAGACTAGTGATTCAGCAATCGCCAGAGTCGCATACTCAGCCAAGAACTTGGCAGATGGTAGATCTAGAGGAGGATCATCAGCTTCATGAATATGGAGCTGCAGAAGTTTGTCATATTTTAACTGCATCTGCTCACGAAGTTGAGACTTCTGTTGTAGATGTTCAGACTGTCGAGGAGGT
>QLOY01000396.1:0-25057 GCA_003313965.1 Megacollybia marginata | reverse complement strand
TGTCTCCATTCAGCCAGCGCTTCCATAATTGCGAGCATCTCTTTGTCATAGATCTCATAATTTCGTTGTGTGGGCGAAAGCGCTTTGGAATAGAAGGCTACCGGGTGCCATTTTCCTTCTATCTGTTGAGAGATTACCGCACTGATTGCTCCTTCTGATGTGTCTGCTTCTATTCTAAATTGTCCTTCGTCTTCGGGTATGCGAAGACAGGGGGCTGTTGTGATGGTCTCTTTTAGGGTGTCGAAGGCTGTCTGTTGTTCTATTTCCCATTTCCAGGTATCATTTCCGGTCAGTTGTGTCATGGGTTTTGCAATTTTGCTGTAGTCTTTAATGAACCTCCTGTAGAAATTGCAAAAACCTAGAAACTGTTGTAGTTCCTTTTTGTTGTTAGGAACTGGCCATTTTCGAATGCCATTGACTTTGATTGGGTCCATTTCGACTTTGCCTTCTGAGACGATTAATCCTAGAAATTCTATTTGTTGTTTTTCGAATTCGCATTTTTCCGGTTTTAAATAAAGCTTGTTGGCGCTGAGGATGGACAAGACCTGACGAATGAGTTTATGGTGTTCGTCTATGTTATTGGTGAAGATGAGTATGTCATCGATGTATACAAGGACCTTTCCAGTATTGATTAGGTCTCGTAGGAGTTCATTCATCATTGTTTGGAATATGGCGGGTGAATTTGTGAGTCCAAAGAACATTACTAAGGGTTCGAATAGTCCCCGATTGGTTAGGAAGGCTGCTTTCCATTTGTCTCCTTCCTTGATTCGTACGTTGTTGTATCCCCATCTTACGTCAAGCTTCGTGAAATATTTGGCGCCTTTCAGTTTGTTCACTAGCTCTTGGATGAGGGGAAGAGGATATCGATTTTTGATGGTCATGTCATTGAGCTTTCGATAATCCTGTACTGGCCTTAACCTTCCATCTTTTTTCTTGATGAAGAAGAAGGGTGAGGCCATGGGAGACTTGGAGGGTTGGATGCGTCCAGTGCACAAGTGTTCTTCGAGAAACGTGTCGAGTTCTTTTTGTTCATCCAGGTTCAGAGGATACACTTTGCATCCTGTTGGCTCTGATCCTGGCTTTAACTCTATAGCGTGGTCCCAAGGTCGGTTTGGTGGGAGGGTGTCGAATTCGGTTTTTTCGAAGACTTCTTCGAACCCTTTGTATTGTTCTGGGATAGGGTCTGTTTTTTTGTTTTTCTCGAACTCTTCAGCTAGTGTGTTGGCGATGGATTGATGAGCTCGCATGAAGGCTTTGTTCCTTCTGATGTTACGAGATGGTTTTGGGTACTTCATCCAAATCCTATCTCCTTCTTCTACGTCTTCTGGTTCTGGTTCTATGTATCCGCATGCCGATGGACATCTGGTGAAGTGTAATGATCCGGTGGTCCAGTCTACTTCTGGGTTGTGGAAGTTTAACCATTCGTGTCCTAGAAACACATCCGATCGTCCTAGATTGGTGACTGCGAACTTTCGGATTTCGGAGTGTCCTTCTATGATCATTTTTATTTCGGCGTAATGCGTGATCTTCCCGTTGTTGTTTTCTGTTCCATCTGTGTTGTATGCAGAGATCGGATGTTCCCATTTGTGTAGGGACAACTTCTTTTCTTCTGCAAATCGTTGACTGATGCAGCTGCCGGTACAACCACTATCAAGAAGCGCTTGTGTTTGGTATCTGGTTCCCTTTTCTAGATCTTGGAGTTCTATCTGGACGTTTAGCTCCCGATCTGTCTTTGTGGTTCTGAAGATAAATCGTTTTGGCTCATGGAGATCTTCTAGCCAGTCTAAAGCTTCGTTTGTGGGAATATTTAGCAGTTGTTTAACGAGATGTTCGTTTACTTCTCGTTGTTTTTGGTTGTGTACCCACTGCTTTAGTGTTCCTATTCCTGCTTCGGCGGCTAGATCTCGTAGTCTTGATAGAACCCATAATGATGAGAAGGGTTCGGGCTTTTTTTGTTCTGACCGTGGTTGTTCCTGGAAGTGACCCAAAGAAGTAGATTCTTCATCTTCGACTTCTTCGATCGTTGTCTTCCATTTGGTTCCTGTTTCTGTTTTGACGCTGGATTCTTTTGCACGTGAAAAAGATGTATTTCTATTGTACAATGCCTCGGGGCATGTTTGACAAGAAATGTGTGCATAAGAGTCCTGACCGAGGGATGACGAAGTTGCGTCTACTTCGCTCCCGTCTGAAAACCCGCAGCTTGTCTCAGCTGTTCTCTTTCTTCGTCTGTGATGTGTGTGAAGTCGATAAAGTCCAATGTGCGTGTAGTGAAAGGTTGTTTTGGAGGTGGTCTGTTTTGACAGTATCGACCCGGGTGTTTGCCATGACAATCTGGGCATTCTCCTCTGCAATCTCGAGAAAGGTGACATCCCATTTTTTTGCAGTGTCGACATTCGAGCAGTCGTTTTGTTCGTCCTGCTTCGAGATCCATTGGCTGACCTTGTCCTCCGTAGGTGCGTGCTGAGGTGTTATCTGTGGAGGTTGTATTGGATCGTTGTGGGGGCGTATATGTGTTTCGTCGAGGTGGGATTGGTGCTCCAGTGTGAAAGGCGTTTGATCTCGATTTTTCTTCTTCGAGCGCCATTTCGATGTTATACAGTTTTTGTTTCATTTCGGCGTATTTGGTAGGAATCGGTATTCCTCCTCTGTATAGTTCCGTGCGTATTTCTTGTCGTACTTGGCTTTTAAGGAGATCGATAAGGACAGCGTCCAGCTGTCGATATCCTGCAGTGGCGGCTTTTAGTTCGAATTTTGTGAAGTATTCAGTCAGGGTGTCTTTTCCCTGTCTGAGGTTTCGAAGTTCGTTAGCGGCATTGACTTTTAAGTTTGGATCTTCGAAGGCTTCTTTAAGATCTGTGATAAACTTTTTAAAGTCATTTGCCATGAGAGTGCCGTTGTAGGAATGTGATTCCTTCCAGTTTCGGAGCCAATCTGATGCGACGCATGGTGATCCGTCTTCCGTGCCGAGATATGATATGACAAACCATATCTTCCTTTCGTCGTCTTTGAATTCATCCACATAAGCCATGAGGTAGGTGTCGACTGCTAGGATGAATCCTTCCCAGTTCTTTTTATCGCCTGTAAATCTGGGTGGTCTGGCGATCTTGATTTTGGAGCTGGTTGTCATTGTTACTGTTGGTGCAGGTGTTACTTGTTCGATTGGTTTGTTTTTTGGAATGCCGTCTGGCATTATGATGACGGTATTGCCTCCGGTTGCTGGTTCCGCTAATATGGTGCCCATTATCCCTGTGGTTGACTCGAATAGTTGTACTATTTCTCCGACCAGAGAGTACTCTTTTCTATCTCTGTGGATTTCGTACTTGGCTCCTTCGAGTGATTTTCCCAGGACGCGGACATAGTAATCCCCTTCCATTCTTCGTGACGCGTAGTATCCTAATTGTCGTATGATGCGTGAGTCTGTATGGTTTTCACTGTCTGGGTAATAGTATGGTGGTTCTATGGTGTATACCATTTTTTCCGGAGCTTTTCCTGATGTCGATGCTGTGTCCATATCTGTCATGTCTGGAAGTGGACTCGACGTAGAGAGGATTTAGTTGGTTGTAAGGTTCGGTGTTGGGGAGTTGATATGTAAGGTTCTGAGGATTCTTCTTTGATCGTTGGTAGCTCCTGAGTTCGGACTCGAGGAGTTTCAGGTTCTGGTGATTCAGGTGGAGTGGAGAAGGTTTCTTTGAAGGGTACTGGGATATCTTTGGGATCTTCTGTCCAAGTGTCAAGGAATTGGTATTCCTCTACCGCTTCTTCGAGAAAATCTGTTGTAATGATGACGTCTCTTGGTTCGAAGGTTTTTCTGTCTGAGTCGTACTTGATTTCTGGGATATACCCAATGTATACGTTGCGATAGACGTGGTACGATCCGTCGACCTGTACGTGTGTTACAAAGTGGTTAGGTCCGTATATGTGATTAATGTATCTGGTTAAGTCAAGCGGTGCTGAGACTATTACTCGGTCTCGCGTTATTCTGACGGGCGTGGATGTGCTGGGTATAGACGTGGTGGGCGTCGTGTTCTCTGATGAAATCGTAAAGAGCCCTGAGGGTCTCTTCTACGGTGATGGGGTCGGTTTGTTCGATTAGCTCTTGTTCTTGGATTTCGTCGACGTTGGTTAGGACGTCTAGTGTCCACAATAGATCTGCTGAGTGAATGTAGTGTGATTCCTTTTCAAGGGCTGCTCTGAGGATACCCCAAATTTTCAAATAATCTTTATTTGGTGCGCTAAATCGTCGGCAAGTGGTTATAAACCAATCTTCCAACCGTGCTTGTTTTGCTACCCTCGTTTGAATCTGGGAGAACGCTGGGGCGTTTCCTCGTCTGACTGTTGTTTGCGTTTGTTGCGCCATGCTGGCATCTTCGTGGTGCTGGTGTGTTGAAATGATTCTAACTCCGCTGCGAGGAGTTTGCCTTCTTCTGACTGATATGGTTCTGACCACACTGCGGTGTCGAACCCAAAGCTTATGTCCGTATTGATTCCTTTGTCTGTGCTGTTGTTGTCTGTGCTGGTCCCGACATCTTCGTAAAGATGTCCCCACCTTCCTCGATTGATGTCGTCGAATTGTTTCTTAAGACTTATGAAAGTCGCTAGAGGAATGTGAGAGGTGTATTCTATCGGGTTAGTGTTGGTGCTGCTGTCTTTGTATTCTTTGACTTCTGGTTCAGTCTCAGTGGCTACGCTTTCGTGCGTCCTTCTTCGACTAACCCAGTCCTGTGTGAAGAGGTGAGTGTAGTAGATTTTGCTAATGATTCCGGGTTTGTAGTCAAATGGAGTCGAGAATCTTTCGATTACTTCGTTGACTCGGTTGTAGATTGCTAGGTATGGTGTAAAGTTGGCGGTGACTTGACTGTGATGATAGTTTCGAAGTATTTGATTGTTTCGGATCTTTCGTTGCCTCTCGTTTTCTGTGTCGTACGGCACTGAAGGCGATTAGCAATTCAAGGTTGGTTTTCTCGTTTGCTTACTGCTGTCTGTCTTATTGGGGACTTCCCGCTAGCCAACGGTACTACCAAGTAAGACAAGAGGAGTCCTTTTACAGACGAGTTGCTCCGATACGGCGTTGTTGTCGAACGCGTAGGCGTCGGTTGATGCGACGGCGTCGACGAAGTCGATGGCAAGTAATGTCGAAGGCAAGGTTGCAGATGGCAATGCAGCAGGTGAGAAGTAAGATGTAGGCGAAGTTGTTGACCGAGATAAGTGAGGTGAATGAGTTTAGTTTTGGTATTTTGTAAGGCGACGAGCAAAATGAGAGCTTATCAGGCCACTCAAAGACTCGGTGAAACTTATAATACCAAAACTAAAGAATACAGCGAATAGCTACTGGTTTAAATACTGAGTGGTTATCTTCCGGGGTGTAAGGAATAAGGTTAGAGGGGAGAGATACGAAGGGAAAGAGATAAGCTATCTCTGCCTCATGTCTGTGATAAGCTATCAGAAGTTAATTTAAGAGATAGCGGATAAGTGAAATGAAAGATAGCGTGATATGAATGTGAAATGAATAGGGTTCTGATAAGGCATGTGGTTGGGCGCTTGATAAGACAGGCGCTAAAGTGGGAAATCGTAACACTAGAAGCCTACATTTGGAGGCTTGATCTTCACCTGTACACAATACGGCAGTATTGGAGTGATGCTGGACATCGGACGGTACGGGTACCGTCCAGTAATTACGGACCCGTCTAACCGTACATAGACGGTTACGGTTTCAAGCCCTAGTACAGAGTGTACAGGCCTGTCAGGTTGAATATTTATCCTGGGACCAGGACAGCTCATTGAACAGTTGATTTTGTGATGCTTCTCAACCAATTTACAAGTGGATTTAAAACTCCATTACAAAAGTCTAGAATCACTTAATTGACTCTGGACTCACTTCAACTTCAACTGTCTACATTCTACAATTCCATTGATTTCAAACATTCAAGAAACTGATTTTGTGGCTGTATCAATTATTGATTATTGGTGACTCCGACGGTGAGGTGAGACTTACCGTGAGTCCGTCACAGCCGTGACAACAACAGGATATACATGTGGACTCATAGTGACAATGGAGAAAGAGGAAACTAAGATAACCAGCATGAATTGTCATTGAGGATAATGGACACATGCAACGTGACGCAAGCAGTCACCAAGTCCATTGCCGAGTCACATGATGATAGCACGTACATTGTTGATCACATCAGACAAACAAGGAACAACACATGGTTTGTTTTCAACCATTGACATTTCCTCCTCTTCTGCTTTTGTCCTGGCCTCCAAGCAACTGGATAATCCTCAATGTGGCCAAGCTAGTAGTTTTTGTGTCCTACCACCATTCTCAGGCCTCAAATTGGTCTTCCTGGTTGAGTTAAGTAAGTCGATACTGTTCTTTTTAGACAATGAATGATTTGTGACAGGTGATATAATCTGCATCTAATCATACCTCCGGCATGCTACCTCTGCCGTGCTCAGGCTTTCGCAGATTCCTGCTAGGTTGCCTCTTACCAGATGAGTAAGGTAAGTCCTATATTGTCTCCCTCCCTTGAAGCTGAAACTCACCATGGACCAGGATCGTGGTTTATTCACATGACATAAAACTGTCATGCTCTCTCGCCTGAGTTCCCCTTTGACCATATGTTTTTCAAATGCGGTCGCATGGCATGACACCATATGCAGCCAACAGCTGGTAAGTATGGTATCCAGGCATGTTGAGTGTATTCACACCAAGCTTTAGAACTCGGTCCAAAGAACTGACCACTCCTGCCTTGTAAGTTAGATCTATTTCCTGATTGGTGCAATGCCTAACATATGGACAGCTCTGTTTCTGAGGACGTTTGAACCGCAATGAGCCTGTTGTGAGGGTTGGAGATGCTGGCTTTGGCGTGGCTTGAGCCTTGGCATCATTTGACTTTTGGTGGCACTTGAGCTTTAGTCATCTATGGTTACACTACCTATCCTTCCATAGTGAATAAATGCTTTTGTTTATGATCTAATGTTGTGAGAAAACCCACAGAATATGGTCCTAATGTATACCTAATGCTTGGCTAATTCCTTGCCAATTTTCTAGAATTAGTGAGTCCAAATTTCGGAGACGATACAAATTAGTCAAATTCGGCTAATCCAGCTAAGCCCAGTAATTCTACAATATTACTGGTGATTCTGACTATCTTAGCAAAATTAGCAGAGTGTCATTTTCCTGATGTAGATGTAGCTTTAATAAGAATTCAACTCAGCTTGGTTGTTTTTTGAGCATAAACAGCTTGTTAAATCAGGGGGCAATTGGGGGACAAAACAGTCTGAGCCGATATTGGTCAGATACTGACAGTCGACTTAGCAAGGCAGGGAGGAAGATCAATGACCTTGAAAAACAGTGGACCCAGGACACCACAGGTTGTTTAAGTGACTGCATCAGCCAGCCATCAGGATCACGAGTTTGAATGTCATAGTGTCAAACTTATCAGTGCCCATACAAGGTCATTCTGACTCATTCATTTGTATATGCCATTTGTAGAGAGACATCAACAGGAACATTTCTACCCCAACTTGAATACTACTTCAGAGGAAGTTTGTATATCAATTCCTTTCTGATATTCTCTTCACCACTGACTTCCTCTTCAAAGTTCTTGGGGAAATTGCAGAAGCTCTGAGTAACCAATGAGTAACACTGACACACCCTTTCCCATTTTCATCTTCTTGGTGTTGAGGGAAGGAGACCCAAGTAACTAACCATCTACAACATCGGGAGATGGATTTGTTCAGGTTAAATTATCACCTTTTTTTACCCATGTGAAGAAGTCACGCCACTCCATATTCAACTGTTCAAGCTTGTAGCTACACAGCCCCTGAGTTATTGATGGTATTAGAAAGTATGAGGGTTTATTTGTATAAATATCATTTTCCATGCCAAATCTATTTCCTGGTGCTCCATGTTCCATCAACCAACCATCAACACTCAATCAAAGTAAAACATCAAGATGTATATTATGGGTGTGTATGAATACATCTCCATGTTTCTCCACATACTCTCTCTGACTCACACAAACAGGAAATGTCTTGAGGGAAGACAGTCAGTGACATGTGAAGATGGGCCTGGTTGCAACAGCCAGCTGACAGTGCTCAGGTTGTTTTGCCCAATATTGACCAGACTGCTCAAGTATTGAGGGTTCAATTCTTGTGCATCAAGGTGCAAGCTTAAGGCCTGAGCTCTGAGTTGTCAGATGAAGAGATGCACAATTCTCGTGACCTCTCATGACTCAAACTCGGACTGTGGCTATTTTCCATTTCTCAAGTGAGAAAATTGTTAAGCCTGGGCAGAACCTTGGGATTGGAACCTTGATGCTGTTACAGGCATAAGAAATAATTCTTAAGTATCTGGCCAAACACGTGCCAGACTTGGAACCCAATCACTGGGGGCATTTTTTTTTACTGCTTTGTCAGCAGCTTGACTACTGCTGGAGCAGCTATACCCTAGCAGTATTATGTAGGCCTACCACTATACCCCTAGACTGTGGAAGAAGACCAGCAGTATCCTGAGTCATTTACTCACCAAATTTTGCAATAAGGTCTGTATTCTGAGTCTTCAACTAATTCTTCAGCATGGGATGCTTTTTTGAATTTGATGGGTTATCAAGAAACAACAGTGTTAATGATGAGATCTCCAAATCAGTGCTTGGGCTCCAGGATTAATACTGACAATGTTCCAATGCCTTTGGAGCCCTGGTGAGTTTCGTACTATAGTACCTTCTGCACCTAAGTTTCAGTTGCTCCATTTGATCTCCATCTCCGGTTACTGAGTCTGAAGTCAAGGTGGAGCAAGTTGAAACTGTTTGGGGCAGAAAACAGAAGCTTTTGATTGACAAGAGTCTGATTGTGACAGGTAAACGGGTTAGAAGTTGGTTAGAAGGAAGTTGGCAAGAGTACTAGGTATTACAGTTTTTGCCAAACTCTGAACTAGATCCAAGTTTTTAAGAGTTTAATTGCATGTCTGAATGCATGAGCTTTGAGAAAAAATTTGGCGCCAACTTGATGCATGAGCGACTCAGACCTCACACTTCCATTGGCTCATTTTGACAACAACAATAGGAGAATCCAAGTATGCTTTAAGATGATTCAAGTTTTGGTTTGGATTAGGGGTTCTTTTTCATGATCAATCAATGGATGAGACTCAGCTAAAGTTAATTCCATACACAGACAAAATTGATGAAGCTCCCCATTTCTGTCCGACTCTGAGTCATGACATTGTATTGCAACTGTTGAAATGATTTATTATTGAAGCTAATCTTATCTGAGAAGTTTGTTACAAACTCACAATGGCTTGCCTTGGATATGTGCTGCATGAGATTCAATTGAGCTCTTGAATACTGATCAGTACTTTCATACTCTTCGAACCTTTATAACTACAGTTAGATTACATTTCCAAAATAGCTGCAACTTAAACTTGATGTTTGGATGGAAGTTGAGGGCAGCTGGATGGAAGCTGGACTGAAGATGAGAGATGCTGGATGGTGTTGGACAGAAGCTTAAGGGAAGCTGAGGGACACTGAATGCAAGTGGGGTGGAAGCTAAGGAAAGCTGCCGGCAGCTACCAAGCAGCTACCAAGCAATTTTCCCACGAGTGACAATGCCACCGAAGACGATGAGAAACAGTTGTCCTTAGCTTTATACACCATCACATTGAGAATACTTTACTATACATATTGATGTAGATTAGATTTAATAAGATACTCTAGGTACTGAGTTATGGGCGGAGCTGCCATAGCTGCCGGGTTAGCATCGAATTAAAATGGCTGAATCACTAGATATCCCAATACTAGACAAATCAGAGGTTAGGTGGTCTAGGCAGCTGCACATGTGAGGGAAACGTCAGCAGACGTACTGACAACCTGACAACAGACTTTGCAGCAATATCCTTGAATCCAAGACACTTTTGACGAGCTGCACAATCATCTTGAGCTTGCTGCCTTCGCCAGTATTGCCTGAATCTGGAATCGAAATTGCAGCATCCTCCCTGTTGACAGGGCAGCATCAACATCAGACGCTTCAGGGGCCGTAATGGTACAGAACCACTACTCGAGGAAGGAGGAGTACTATAAAAACAAAGAGGGAATGATGGGACACTTATGGAGGAAAGGTGGGTTGCTTCCAAGACATGTGACAGACAGGTAAACATGTTACATAAAAGCAAAAGAAGGTATACAGACAATTAGTTGTTCTACACAATGGCAATAATCCAGCCCTGTATCCGGAGCGGTAAGTTTCGTCCTAAACAGTGTGAGCGTGACAAAGAAGCAAAAGGAGGCACACTAACCAAACACTGACGTTGGCATTTCCGTCCTCTAGCTGCTAGTCTAGCAGTTGTAGCAATCAGGTGCTGAGAATCCTAGCAGACTGAATGAGCAGGTGAGTATGACAGCCCTCCGCATTGTCTCCCGCATTGTCCATCATGCTGTTCCTATCAAACAACCCCAATGTAGAACGCCCCATGTTCCTCAGGTTCAATCATGACAGCAAGAATGCAAGCTTTATGAAACTTGTCAGTCTTCAGAAATGCCAATGAATCACAGCTTACACCGTGAGCCCGCATATGATGGGAATGTAACAACATTGCAAGAGCACCGTGCATTCGTTGTTCCTCCAGCAATGTATGTACTAATTAGAATCGTCAGTTACACATCATTGGAAAGAATACATGCAGACAAATGAATGAATGATGTCTGGATGGGGAAATTGGCTTCCTCATCTTCAAAATTCCTCCTCCTCATGGATCTATTACTTGGCCCCGCCCATGCTCAATGCACCGGTCACGTTCTTCGAGCTTGACAACATTAGAATGTGCTTTGCAAACTACGCATCCAGCTCTCTTCAAAACAAAAACAAGGACGAAGTTCTGCACACATGGAGTAGACTGATGCTAAGATGAAGAGCGGGTACACAGAAATAGCAAGAGCGCACCAAGTTACCAGGGAGAGTATGCAAAGGAGTGGTTCCTTACCCTCCTCACTTCCGCGAACTGAACGAACACGTCCTCACATTTCTGGCCTCAAGTCCAGCATCATGGCATGGTTGAATTGACGAGCACTGTAATCACTACACTGCCTGCAGCTGAGTTAGTATCATCAGCAGGCTATACAGAGATGAGAACTTGCTTGCTGCCGTTTGATAATGGACAACAGGGAGCCTGCTCCTGATTCACTTTGAAAAAGACGAATGGGATAACTGAATAGCTTTATAAAGGGTGAAAATGAGGCGGGCTAATACTTACTAATACCCAACGCTTCAGGGAAGAGACAGCAGCCAACAGTTATACTGCGGATACAGCGGCAAATACAGAACAGACTGAAAGGTAAACCTTGATGAACCAGTTACCATCAAGTGAACACTATTCGCCCACCATCCCGTACTGCACGTGACCACCTAAATTTAGCCTCCAACGTCCCTGCCGACGCCTCTCAGTGTCTCACTGTTCGTTTTCATTCAACAGAGTCATGTAGTGAGCAATAATACTATACCTTAGTAGTATGAATAGCAGGCTGGCATTGAACAGACTTAGAGAGTAAATGCAGTCTGGCCAGCCATTGGTGAGGGTATATATAAATCAAAATTACACTAACATGCAAGCCTTCTATGGTAGAGGGGTGTAGCGCTGCAATATGGTGCGGTCATGTTTCTTCGGTTGTTCAATTTCCGTTACTGCCATTATTTCACTTATATTTTTAGGCCCAGCCCTTCAACTACTTCCGCAACCTCAGCACTATGTAATGAGTAACTTAAGCTTATTACTAACAGCAGTACCTAATTCAATACCATTCAAAACACTGCCAATGCTCAGAAAACGACAGTCAGCGTCGAAGGTGGACTTGGGTGTTATTCGGAACTTGAAGCTTGAAGGGCCAAATCAGTCACATGCACGTACTTTTGCTGGCCGGATTGTGTTCACTTTTGTAATCAGAGTGATATTACTGTAAAGATGACTTCCTACTTATAGGATAATGAGAGATATAAGCAGCTGGTGAAAATAATGAGGTGACGTCGGCGGGGACGTTGAGACTAATTTTAGGTGGTCACGTGCAGTACGGGATGGTGGGCGAATAGTGCTCAGTGTTACCATCATTCATCAGTCCCAGAAGACGGCATCGCAAAACAGAGGAGCGCCGGGTTCCAACTAGACCTAACTAGACGGTGCATTCTGAAAACACATATGTGATGTGAGATGGCTACCTTTTTCTGTTCCAATGAGCTGGGTTCCGTTCCAACTTTTCGAGATCTGTGACAGAAGAACGGGTGGGCTTGGTAGCAGGCGGGCGTGGTGGCTGAGATGACTGTATAGTGATCGGTAGTGGCACGTGATATGAAAATTTGCTAAGACCGACTGGGCCGATGATGCCGATTGAAGCAAAAAAGCACAGCCACTAATGGAAGCTGTAACCGATGACGCAGATAGAAGAAAGGAAGCGTCCCTAATGGAGATAACTCAGGAACGGATGAGGTGGCGTTGTACCAGAAAGACCGAATCCCTATAAATAGGGACTCGGAATAAAGTAGAGTTGGCGCTTAATGGGCGCTCAATGACTACTTGGGGTAGCAATTAGTCATACTGTACAGGTCAGCCTTTTTCAAACCGAGCTGGCCAAGGAACAACATGAGCACTCAGTCAGCTGTTAAGGCATCAGACAAAACTCTGACATCATCATTATAGCCAGACCTTGAAACACTAGCTATCACAGACAACAAAGTCACCTGTCCTGCTTGTATGAAAAAAATTGCTGTCGGGACTGCAGGAATTGGGTTTGTGATACTTGCCAGGTCATGAGGGGGTAAACATAGTAACAGCAACATGGGTTTGATGTCATCTGGCATGTCACATGCCTCGGCATATCACGTGGTGGTTGGGTGGTTGGCCCTCAGAGGCACTTAAAAAAAAGTATACCCTATATCTTACAAATAATTGCCGGAATCCCCTTGTTTTGCGCTCATTTGGCGCTCATGCCGAGAGCTAGTGTTTGTGTTTGTATGGCTTTGTTTGTGCGGTCCTTCTCTCAACTTTCTCAATAGTCAAATGTCTGCAAGTCGAGTTGCTACACTAGTTTTCATCTTTGAATCTAGGATCCACTAATGCGTCCACGTAACGGTCGTAACCCCGATCTGTGTTTCAATCCTGGACACCCGATGTGAACTCTTTTTCGTGACCGTCGAACTCGATCGTCCTGGAGCGCGATGACAGGCCTTGGGCTTCTCTTTCTCCTGTTTCAGTGGAAACCTACCTAGGTCGATGTATCGAAGGTCTGACGTGCTCAGGATGTCTTATTGAACTGGCAAACACGTACAGGGTTCCGTCTTGTTTTCGAGGGGGCAGTATTCCAACGACTGGTGAAATTTTGAAATCGCAGTTCTCTCAAAATCTGAGTGGAGCGTTGTCCAGAGTAGATTGCAATTACTCACATATGCGACGTCAGATTTGAATTAGCAGGACGTCAGAGTTAATCTAGCAGAGGGATAAAAGGCCATTCGATTATCTCAGAAGCCCACGATCTTATCTTTCTGTATGATTCTCAGCTCGTCACCTTAGTCGGCAAAGCCTTGGATCTAATTCTTGAAGTACAACCTTTCTGCTCTACGTTCTTGCATATCTCCACGTATGTGACGACTGTTACATCGAGTCTACTGCAGGGACGCGAATTATCATTAATACTGTCACTCCAGTGACGGTTACCACCATCAACAGTTTCCCGCATGCGGTGAGTAAGGTCATACTGTTCTGGACGTAGACACCCTCTAATAGACTCTTAGTCACCTACGAAGAGAAGGTCGACGTGAGAGTCTGCTATTTTCAAGCTTTGATGCTAATCTCTGCCCTGTCAGGACCACAGAAGTAGATGATCCTGGACGCATGCGATCTGGAGGCTCGTACCCAGAGCGTACCCGATGCTTTGCAGAACTTTGCGCGCTCCGTCATCAGCCAGGGTTGCTCGAAAGTTCAAGACAACGACCGCCTGCGTTAAGATGTCACCTACCGGCACCTTCTCGGCCACTACCACAGTCACAACCAGCATAACTTTGGAGCCAGTCGTAGTAACCACCAGCACGGATCTACCAGTACTCACCCACTGTTACGAATACTCCCCTGGCAGAAACAGGTACCGTCGTCTCCACAACTCCTAAATCAACTTCAACAGATGCAGAGATTCCATCCACTGTCACCGAGACAACGAGTACATCCGACAAGCACAGCAACTTCTTTCGATCACAAAACCACGACTTTCACTGCGCTTACAGTGCCTGTCACGACCACAGCCGTCTTTACGCAACTGCTACTCCCGTCCGGGTTTGCAGACCTACCACGTCCTTGGGCTCAACCTTTGCTCAACCTTCTCCGACGGTCAGAGTCCCACCAGTTCTGTCACCTTCACGGCAAACAGTGCCTCCAAATCAGAAGAATGCTGTGAAGCGTGTCACAATGTTTAGGGTGATCATACTGGACCTGGCGTAGTTTTTAGTGTGATTCTTATGACTCATTCATATAACTGTTTTTTCACCGCAGTAGCAGTCGTTCGACCTGTGGAAGGAATGAGGTGTATCGCGGCATGGTCCATGACCTGTACGCTTCTTTCCAGGGAGTATCTAAGCACTGCGGTGACAAGCCATTGCCCCTGGGACCAATCTCTGTGGAATGAACGAAGGGATGCAACACTCTGACTGGTAACTTTGCCCTACTCAAGCTTTCCCGCAAACTGCTTTACACAGAAGGGATGGGTACGAGGTACGACCAGGTGCCACGACCAAAGCCAAGTCGTCCTGGCCCGCTGACAGTTACGCTCCAGCAGCATGCAGCGCCACTAAGGTATGTGTGAAAGTCCAGGAAAAGAAAAATGAATAACCCTCTAATGATACAAGCCAACATTAATCGACCATATGATATACATGCTACTATGCGCATCCGTGTGTTGTAACAGTACAAGTCCGTGAATTTTAGGCAACAACAAGTTGCGATGAAGCCCTTTTCGAGCTCATCGTCCATCCATGAGACGCGTCTTGTGTCCCCCATTCGGGCAGATCTCTCTCAAACTCATCTCTCGGTGAATCGCAATCGCAGTCTTCGAGATAAACGCCCACACCAGCCACACAGGTACTAGGCTCCAACAGAACCTGCATCGTACTCGTTCTCCTCCGTAGATGAAGATTCCGCAGAGCTCGAACTAAGTCATCTCCCACCAGTTGGGCTTCTCCACCTGCAGATTTGGAAGGAGATGGGGGTACTCCCAGACGGCTGATTTCCCGTGGCGTCGGGCTTGATCTGTGGACTTTCATCCCTTCGATATTGCCACTAGGCAAAGAACCACTGCTAAGCGCCGACATTGCATGGTCGACACTCTCCTCCCTCTCATATACAACGATGACTTTCCCTAGCCTATTCAGTTCAGCCCAGTCGAGTATCTGGCCGAATGTCTCAAAGTGGCTTTTGAGCGTAGAGAGTGCGAAGGATGTGAAAGAAGACTGGGGAAGGGTTATCGCTAGACTATTCGTTTCAGGCATTGACGGTTATGCTCTGGGGAGTGAGGAGAAAGGATAGGATGTGCTGAAGGTTCATTATCGGTCTTGGTCTTTATAATATATTCGTAAGCACGGTAGCGCCAAGCCGGTGGAGTGGCTGCACAGCCTAAATAAAGCGCAGCCTGTTGACTTTGCAGCTGCGGTTACACGTACAGCTGTGCACCTTCGGTGTTCTGGATGAACATTACTTGGTTAGGAGTACGTCGCGATCGTGCACGCACCAGACAGCTGGGTATCTCCAAGTCGTCCATCAGTTCTTGCTCTCTACATACCAGGACAGCTGTCACCGGTCATCAGTTAAGTCATTCCAGTAACAACATTTTAAAGATCGGAAGCAATCAGAAAATGCTTGCTGGTAGTTGCCTGTCGTTGTACGGCATACAACAAAAAGCTGTGGAGTTACTATGAAACAAATCACGATCAGTTTACAGATAAGAAAGGTTGTAGAGCCCTCACAGGTCTTCGCAATCTAGTATTTCCATAATAAAATAAATGGATTGTTCTCCATATGGCCTGTCACCGCCTCAAAGCTAGCCAAGAACGCATTCCGCATTCAACATATCTGATTCATTCTTCGCCTGAGAGACCGCTACAGCTATCGGATCGGCGCTATACGGATTCGAAAGCTAAATCTTATCAAACGTTAACAAGGGCCTGGCAGGACGGGACTCCTTCCTTCCGTCCTGCCGGGCGCCGCTAGGCAGCGCTAGGCGCTGCTTCAGACAATGAGACGGCTGTTTCGGATCACAAGTAGGGCCGTTCCTCCATTTGTCGGAAAAGGGTACAGCATTTGATCTGCCATACAGCCAAGTCACCGGTCTCTCGGCTCGTATCTGTCGCATGTTTGCGGGGAAGTATGGAAATAATGGAATCAGTGAGTCAACGCGTCAGCTCGGTTGAATATCGCGCCCAAACTCCTTACACGGAAAGGCTGCTCGAAATTGTATAGCAGAATCCAATCAACACGACTGTAAGGTTGTACTTGAGCCTGTGGACGACGCAAGGACGACGGTGAGAAGTTGTGTATGGCGGTGTTTGGTCCTGTGTACGCAGACATTAATTTCCGACACCACCTTGACACCACCCTGCACTGCCTGTCCAAGCTAGAATTGAACCGAAGAAACTGAAATTGTACCATTGGAAGGATTGCAAGACTCTGAGTGACTGCCTTCACGCTCAGATAGGCTTGTCCGATCGGAGTCGGAGTCGGAGTCGGATTTAATCATTCTCAGAAGAAGAGCTATATGACTGTTTACTACGATCCGTCAGTTTCTCAAACCATAGCTCTCACAGTGACCAGTCTACTACTGATGATTACTAACACTGGCAGAAACTATTCAGTCGTAGACCCTTGGCTGTGGCACTGTCACTATTGTCTGTAGTACCTTTATCTTTGCTTTTCCCCTACAGGCTACCGTTTTCTGCAGTCTTACCATTGTCTGCAGCACTCTCTACAGATTTGTTACCGCTGGATGCAGCACTGGTAGACTCAAACTTGAGCCTCCTCTTACCTGATCAATATGTTCATCTCCTGGGCAAGCTGCATCTTTCTGATATTAAGGCCTCAAGCACTTCTTCCTGTTATTGGGATGCTGTTGGCATCAGTGAGATCCGGAGCTGTTTCCCGATGGTTTGCCATTATTGCCTTTCTTGCCAACACTACCGAGACAGCCGCCCTGACCTAGAAATTTTCGACTTTACCGCTTTAGGATTAATGTCTTCTTTGAGCAAGCAGTTACTCTTCCATTGATCAAGTCATCCATCATCTGTCTGCATCTTCTGGTGTCTATTGACACTCACAGTGGGTGCTATACAGCTAGCTAGTACTTATCACCTGCTAGCATTGATCTCTGGTTCAACCTGTTGACTGGTGTATTTTTGGTTGGCATGGTGCCTGTTCTGTGTCATTGTGATATTGGATCTTAATTCTCACAGTGCAAAGCAAGATCCAATTGGGATCCATCTTAATCAGTACTCATTACTCCTTGATATTCAATCTAACTTTGAGGTGTGCAGAAGGCTGATACAAATGCTAATGAGAAGTCTGGAAGCCTAGAGCACAAGGTCATCCAGGACTAGTCTTGCTCCAAAGCTGAGAGCACCCCAGCCATATCAAAGGGAGAACAACCATGGTGATGGTTCTAAGGAAAAGATGATATGGCACAATTTATAATAAAAAAATGCAGTACCCAGCCATGTGGCAGCAGTATTAACAGTAGGGAACTCAGAGTGGTAACATGTCAGATCTGGAGACAAAACAGGGGAACATCACTCAAACTTGTTTCACTGCTCCAAGTCAGAGTGACTTGTTTCAACTACTAAACAAGGCCCTATTGTGGGATATATCAAGCCCTAATCCATTATCACACAGCCTCAAGTATTAGCCTTTATACAGTGATTGCAGCAAATCATATTTTTTTGTCTTGAAAGGAGACTTCTGATCTATGCTACAACACATTACCTATGTAACATTGATCTTTATGACATGTCAAACATGTCAGTTTCATCTCATGTATATCATTGCATCTCTTCCATGACAATGATGTGAGAAGCACCCATTGAGTTATAAAGGCATAGATAGAGTGAGCATGAAGGAGCCAAGTATATAGTGAAATGTACATACTAGTATTGATGCAGGATACAGTATGGGTGCCCAGGAATTCAGTTTTTAATGCTGAGCCTTCATCCCTATTGTTCAATCAAATATGATCTGCACAAGATCTGCAATCGATTGGATAATTGGAATGAGGTTGAAGACTGCTGGAACTTGAAGATGTGGGTTCAGATGGAATGGAGCATTAGAAGAGACTATATCAGTGCTTCTTCCCAAAGCACCCAGAATGGCAGTAGGATAGAGGAGTCAGAACCTCTAGGGTAGAAAACATTGAAAGCCAACAGAAAGTTGTAGGATAGTGTTGATGCCAACAACCAGCATTGTCTGCAAGAGTCCCTTATTAGTGGCAGTATGGTGATTGATGAGTATTGTTGTGAGTTCCTATTTAATGTTGAAGGAATGTACACATGGAAGTAGTTTGCCAGGTATGACCTATCACCTCACACCCATAAGGTAGCGGTGGTTAGGTACATGCACCCTTAGTCAGCACCATGGGAATGTCATGTGATGTTTCAAATCTTCGCTGGCGAAAACAAAAATTTGTGTTAGGCCTATAAGACTACAAAAATATTATATCAACTACTCTTATACTCCTTAAGAACCATTGCCATGATATCGGGGGGCAATGAACAATGTCCCCGATATTTTCTTGCTGCCCAGGCAGCTTGTCCTGGTGATAAACCATAGTAATAGGCTGAAATGAACCGAGAGGAACGGTTAGCATACCTGAGTATTGTTAAGTACATAACCAGGAATCATGATCACACCCATACCTTCTAATCTGATCAAGTGGAACACTATCCAGACACTCAACTATTTTTTTCTCCATCTCTTTGATATTTGATGCTCGTGGAAGATTCTGGTAGTGGTATTTTGATGCGCCCCGGTACTGCTCAATGAAATTGAGCTCGCAATGGTACTTTGGGTAGAAATCACAAATGTGACCCTGACATTCTACCAGCTCTTGAAGTGCTGATTTCTGATTTTAGAAATCTGGCTGACTAAAAAGAAGTCGTCGACAACAGCAATCAGTTCGTTCAGCCTCACACTTGAATCCCTCGCATTGTGCATTTATTCCTCCTGCTGGCCAAAGACCATGTTCTCGGATGATCTGCTCCATGCCCTTAAAATAACCAGGGAAATCAGGATGGTTGTCAGGGAAATAGAAATCTTGGATCTGTCCATTTGGCAGGGTAGTTGCACGCATTTGCGGGCCATCTTTGTGATGTGTCCATCCTTGTATTGGTCGTTTAGGCATCTTTCGAGCTGATATCCCATCAGCAGGGCGTTTCTGGTGGCTCGGTGCATTGTCAAAAACAAAGAGACCGGTGGCTAGCCCATTTGTTCTGTCTTCAAAGATGTCAATGGCATGGTCCACTTGCTTCATTATCAAAGTATCCATCACGATTTTTTCCAGCTTTGAATAGAACACGAGCTTCTCTTTGATTCGACAGGTGAGCATCATTGTCATTTATTGAAAGAGTAACTCACTCCGTTCCATTTCGACTGACCAAACAACCCCACTCAACAGTTAGAAAATCTGATACCATAATTGATGATCCATCTCCCTTTGGCTGTGGAACATGGTGATCTGCATGTTGCCACAGCATCTGAACTGAATCATTGCAATAATATGTTGACTCATTGTGAGTGACAAGAATAAGGCAAAATGGACGGCCAAGTGGAACAGAAACACCTCCACTTGGGGGTTTCGAAATAAGAATCTCTTTCCCATCCTGATCCAATTCCTTTTCCCAAGTTGTCATGTGAGGTGTGTATAGATTCAACCACTGCCAAACAAACTGCTTCCGATATTCCACCACATCCACTTTCTCGTGTCCGTCAATATACATTCCATTCTTCCGGCGTGAATAGCGCCATTTAAATTGCTTTAGCCACTGTCTCGCAGTCCATTCGTTGATGATATGTTTTGTCTTTCCTGCCAAATCCAGTTTTGACTGGATTTCTTCACTGGCAACAATTTCAACAACATCACGAGCTTTGATGAATTTTTCCTTGGATTTTTCTGTGAGTCAGAGTTGTATTGCAAGTGAAATGTCCTCATCATCAAGAAATGAAGACTTGGTGCCTTTGTAGTTATGAAGCAGAAGTTTTCGGTGAGTGATATACTGGTGAAGCCAGTCTCGGATGACTCAAGCATGTGAGGGTGAACTTCCTTGACTTCTGGCAACAATTGCAGATGCCTGACGCCATGTGTAAGAAAGCTCAGAGTCCAGATAGAGGTTCAGTGTAGCTGTCATTGCTGTGAGACGGGTGCATAACACAACACCTAATTTGGGATCCTTTGATTTTATCTTGAGCTCTGCAGCGGCCTTTCGAAGTGTGGCGAAGTTTTTGTAATTGAGCTGATTTAAAGCCCGGTCAGTGTCTGTATCTTCACTGTGATCTGATGGTGGTTTTCCTGCATGTAGATTGGTTAGCATTTCTGCAATCACCTTCTCATTATGCAGTTTCTCCTCCTGTTCAGGGTCAAGTTGCAGCAATTCTGGTGTATCATCAGTGTCAGCAATAGGTGGCATGGGGTCTCCCTCCAGAGCTGATGAACCAGCACGTCACTCATCAATCTGCTCTGAGTCAGCTGCAATCTGTGGAATGACAGATGGCATTGACTCAGAGCCAGGTGATGGTGATGCAGGGCGCGAAACCAAATCGGGTGTTTCCTCAATTGATTCAGTGATTGACTCAGAGCCAGGTGATGGTGATGCAGGGCACAAAACCAAAACAGGTGTTTCCTCAATTGATTCAGTGATTGACTCGGAGCCAGGTGATGGTGATGCAGGGCGCGAAACCAAATTGGATGTTTCCTCAATCGATTCAGTGACATTGTTGTGAGTCTGGGCCTTCTGATGCATCAGAAATGCCTGGAGACTCCCAAAATGACACAATCCACTTGCCAGACCCCTTGGAGTTTCTTGATATTGTTGGTGCACTTGAAGAACGAGCTATTGTAGAAGATGAAGAGGATGTCAATGGAGAATCAGATGATGAAGAAGATGTTCATGAACCAGAAGTTCACGAACTCTCAACTCTAGAGTTGTTTACAGAAACACTTCAAAAGGCCCATGATGCTGCTGTTCAGGCAGGGCACGAGAATGAAAAACATTGAGGTCCATATCTTAAAAATTCACGCACCACAAAATGGCGACATAAGGTGGCTAGAGACAACTTGGCCAAAAATGGTTTTCTGTCAATCCAGGCATTAACGACCCTTGTGCAAACTACCCCCTTGCGCTCACGTGACATGCCACATGACTTGTTCAACGCAATGTGCTGGCATCGCTCGAGATGTTCATGCTCACTGTAGACAGTCCTTAGAAGTATATTTCTGACTTGTTTGTCTTGAAAATGCTAATTTATCAATTTAGGCCACACTAATGTACATATATAGGCAATACACTTCGCTTTCCTATTACCTGCTCTCTCCCACTGGTTTCGGTCGCCAAAACATTGCGCTAGACAAGGTAGGGTCAAACATATGAGGTGTTTCTATGCGATTGTTGCTATACCGCCGGTCCTTTTCGTTGCAAGTACCAATGAACCGCAATGCTCCCACTGCTTCTCGATGTAAGGCCGCAAGCAGTCTGCAATCGTTGAACTGAATTTGATACTCAAGGCTGACCGAAAAATCTCTGAATAAGGACACAAGGCTCTGCATCTCCTCCCTGAATGTATGCTGATCAACTAGGAATTGCTCTGATGCTGTGGGATCATCATCATCATCATCCGAGTCACTGTCATCATTCAGCTCGCTCTGTCTATCCTCCTCGGGATCGTCTTGTCCCAGCTGTGTGTGCGAGGCTGTAGAGCCTGCTGAATCCAGCGGAATCAAGTCAGGATGCTTCCAAAAAGGTGATGTTCGTTGCCGTCTGACTTGATGAAAGAACCGAGGTGGAACAGGTTGTACACTCTGTATAAGATGCTTGCATATGAGAAAGCGGCTCTTCACAAAGTGTGGGCAGGTACAGACCCAGCAGATGGGATCTGGACGATATCGATCTCTGTTTGAAGGCAACGTTGTTGGTGCTTTTAGACATCTCTTCCATTCAGCCTTGAATGGTTTTCTCCAGGAATGTAGCTCGCGATAGCGAGCCACGGGACGGATAATCCGGTCAATTTTGCGATAGTATCTCGGTGCCAGCTTCTTGACCAGGATCCAGACCAAGAGATCAATGCGGGGATTAGAAAAGTGGTGTAGGAAGTCTCGTTTGATGTGCCGCCAACTGTAGTATTGGTCAGTATAGATCCCAAGTTGATATAGTCTACTAACTGGCTTTCAACTATCATAGTTGTCCGGAGAATAGGGATCATTTCAGGGTATGCTGAACATGCCCAAAGAGTCCATCGTTCAGGCTGAAGCCAATTCATCCACAGGTAGGCCCAGAGTTCACGCAAATCATGCGCAAAACATAGATTGTAGATTCTATGAACTGCCCATTCACGTATTGCGGTAGGATGGTCAGCCACATAACCTGGGATCAATGGATGAGCACAGTATGCATCCTCTAGCATGTCAATGATCTGTTGGCGATATTTTTTTGGACAGAATTGGCGCCTCAAAGTTTCATCATCATCCTCTTCATCTGCTGATTGAGCAGGACTGTGCATGGTCAATGGACATTTAACTGGTTGAGATGGTGGTGGGAGTTTGATTGTTGTTTGACTTGCCCAAGGACGATCTGGTGTAAGTTCCTCTTCTTCATCTTCCTCCTCCAGCTTCCCACCTTCATATTCAGTTCTGTCAGCTTGTCCAGTTGGGCGAAAATTTGCATCAATAAAGCTGAATGCTGCATGAGCGGCCTTGGCCCGTTTCTTCGAGTAAGGGGTAGTTGAGAGCTTAGCTTTAGCAAGCCGTTCCCGAACCGCCTTTCGCATATGCCACCAGCATAGTGCAATCTTTGCGGACGGCCATGTCTCCTTTACCATTCCAATCTCAGCCATGTCTTTGTCGACATGCACAAACTTTGGAATGATACCATATCGATCTCTTAGCACCTTGCCCCATGCATGTAGCACACATTTTTGTTTGCTGATCTCAACAGCCTGTGCTGTAGTGAGGAAGCAGTAAACAAGAGGGAAACCCGCGTTATCATATTCTCCCAGTATCGAGTAAAGTTCCAGGTTTGCCGAATTGGTGTTATCTATAACGAGGTAAGCTGCAGTGCTATTTGATAATAATCATCCTTACATGTTGCATCCAGGCCAATTTCCACAACCTTGCCACGGAGAGCATTCAGTACTCGTTTAAGTGCGAAGCACAATTGTTTGACACCCTCAGGTGGTTCTAGATCATCGAATAAATCTACGTCATCAGCATACTCTTTGAGAAGCAATCTGGCCGATGCGAGTTGATCTGAGTCTCGTTTCCAAATCATCTCGCTCATATGGGACCAGGCACTATAGATTTGGGCTGCAGACACATTGGGAAACAAATCTTGAATTTTCGTCACCAAGGCATTTGGTGTTGCATGCTCCAAGTCTTGCCGAATAATTGCTAACGCCGCCTCAGGCATGGCAACATTCTCATAAGGTGTGTGGACCTTTGCATGACGCAAGAAGACTCAGATAACCTGTTGATCCCCTCCAGCCAGGGAGCGTCGACATGAAATATTCAACTGACTCCGACAAGGAAACCTTATCATGCCAACATTGTCCCGACGTTTTGCATCTGGTTTCTTGCTGAGATGTTCTTTTTGCTTTCAATCCTCATCCTGACAACACCAGAATCGGGTTTTATGACCAGTCAATGTTTCAATGTGCCGATGAACTCTGTTGAGAAATCAGTATAAGTATATAATCCAGGTACTGCATTTTTTTCTGACCTGAAACGGTAGCCTGTAACTCGCCAAACCTCCACTGCTGTCATTTGAACACGTTCTTTGTCTGTGAAGAGAGGATCTTGGGTAAGTGGGTAAGATCCTGTGAAGACAAGACCATCTGATTTTGCAGCATCCCAAAGGGCATTGAATAAAGACTGTGCATCAGGATAATATGTTTCTGATCCCTGGATAATTGTTATCTTATCATATGGATACAAGCTACATTACAAACCTGAGACTCGTTATCTTCAGATTCATCATCAAGTGGGTTTTCGGTACAATCAGCAGGTGGATGGGGTGCACTGTGAATGGGTTCATTCCTTTCTTTGTCTCGTTTTCTTTTTTTTGCACTTGCACGTTGATTGTTGGCCCAACAGACTTCACAGAGCTTGAATGCATATATTTCTGGCAAGATTTTGCGACAGTTCTGTTTGGAGCAACATTTTGGGGTTGCTGGCTGATCTTGGAGCATTTCTCTGCTATTTCAAGTAGGAGAGATAGTGGATTGTAGTGGCCGACACGAAGGGTGCGTAGAACAATAGTTAATAATAGAATACACGACCATTTCTACAAGACATGTGATATTCACATGGCACAAGGGGATAGACAGCAGTGGGACAGCTGAGTCTTCAGGCCGTGATATGGATACTGTAGTGGTGATTGGGGCTGTTTCCTCATCTGGAACCTCTTCTATAGTGGTCCTATATGCTCTTGTATGTGTAGATGATAGATTCTGACGCCTAGAACGCGTTGCTTTTGATGCCCGAGGCATTTTGACGCGTCAGAAAGGGAGGCTTGTATGTCACGTGATGTATTACTAAGCGTTTCAAACTTGTCGCATCAAATTATTGAAAATACTCCATTCATCGAAATAAACATCTGGAGACAAGAAGAAAATAGGCTTGTTTTTTTCACTACCCCTCCTTTCCTTGTGCTCTTTTCTTATTTTTCTCCTCAGAGAACTCTAAGGTAGTATAGACCTCATTTGTCTACGAGCTCACAATGACCTAATTTCAAGAACTGAGGGTGGAGAAGCGGTTGCAATTTTTGATTGATGGTGCTTACATAAGGGTGCATG
>QLOY01000392.1:0-14096 GCA_003313965.1 Megacollybia marginata | reverse complement strand
ACACGAGTACACTCTCGGTTCTCCGTCCCGAAGGTGAACCAAAAACGCTCCGACGGTTGATTAATTAACTTGTTAAAACGACGTAGTAGATGGTAATAGTACAGAAATGTAGATAGTAGTAGTCTAAATGCTTTGAGTTGTACAATTTGAATGAAAACAGCCAAAGGAAACGAATGAGTGAATGAATGAATGAGTGAATGTTGTGTAGGAGTGTCCGTCCCAAATGCCCAGCACCCCAAAAGAGGATCTCCAGCCTTCGCCTCCGCCTCCGCCTTCTCCTCCTCCTCCGCCTGCGGTGCCTCTACACGGTGCGGTGTGCAGAGTACATCCAGGATGACTCGGCTGTATCCTCCGTCGTTGACATACCGCAATGTCTAAGACCGCACCGCACCGCACCGCACCGCACCGCACTTCACACTGGCGCCCATATCCCTTCCCTACCCACGCGGAAGGAAACCCTAAACCCCGGGAAGGGGTCCTCAGGGTGCCTAAAGAATCCCAGAATCCTTAAACGAAGTCTGCAATATCGTCTCCTTGACCGCCGCAAACACCAATTTCATTTGGGACAGATCCGTCGCTTGTGTCAAACTACCAACGGTTTAGCCAAAGAACCTCGTCATAAAAGGGAACATACTGCGGATAAACCGGACGCCTAGCCCTATTAGCCTGCATAAACTTCCACAAAATATACCTCGTCGCCTTATTAATATCATTCCCCCCAATATACTCTGGAAAATACTTTTCGAGCGGAATCCTCGGTAGCTTACTCTTAAACACATCCGACTTATTGAGGAAGAGGATGATGGAGGGTCGGAGGAACCATCGGGAGCTGATTATGGATTCGAAGAGGACGAGGGATTCTTGCATGCGGTTTTGGCCTTTTTCTTCGACGACTTGGTCGTATTCGGAGAGGGCTGTGCAGAAGATGATGGAGGTTACGGATTCGAAGCAGTGGATCCATTTGCGCTGTTCGGAGCGTTGGCCGCTTACGTCGAGCATGTGGACTCTGGGTGGGTGTTACATAGTCCGTCGGGGGTTAGGGAGAGAGAGAGGCAACGTACGAGAGTTGACCCATGTGAAATCTCGTTTCAGCAATAGCTGTCGTCTGCAATCTCGCTCTGAGGATATCTGTTACAGTCGGTTGATACCCCGGAGATCCAATTCTCAATACTTCTGAAAAGAAACTAGCACCGCCTCGTCAGAACAAAGAGAACAAAGAGAGTGGGAGGGGGGGACATACTACTGCGCATTATCCATCAAATGAATGTCACTCGAATGCTCATTCAAAATCTTTGGAACAACCGGATCCTGAATCAACACATGTATCGCCTTCGCAATCTCAGGCGAAAGCACCGGATCCAAAGCGTCCAGTGTGTACTTCCAAATCTTGTCGGCCAGCACTTGATTCGGCGTATGCACCGGGCGTAAATCGAGTTCACGCATGGCACGGACGATGGCTTGAGCGGATTCTAAAACGTTCTTGTATACCACTGGTCGGCAGGTGGAGAGTTCTTCGGAGGTGTAGCCGCATTGGTGGAGGATTCTCATTTGTTTGACTATGGTGGATTTTCCGGATTGGCCAGAGCCTACCCAGGTGCTCAGAATACTTTGGGAGAGAGAGAGAGTTGGTACGCACCCAAAAGCAAAATCTTACACTCCTTCTTTAACCTCTTACTATCCTCCTCCAATAACCTATCTATCGCATCCGACTTGCTTTTCTCTTCACGGTCTGTTTGTGATGCACGGTTGCCCATGAGGGGGAGGATGGCGACAGCAACAGCAACAGCGACAAAGGGAAAACAGTCAAAGGGAAAGAAGAACGCTGAGGGGCGTTTGATCAAAGTGTTCAAAGAAGAAACCGGTTAATGAATGACTTTCCATAGGTCGGCTAATCCCAGATTCTAGCCAGAAGTATCATTCACATCATCTAGGATATTTAGAGTGATATTAAACCATATGGACCATTTAGAATCTTAGCATGCACTGTCATGGTGTGACACCCATCAGCTAAAAACCCTTAATGAGGTATTTGCAGAGTCAGGCAAGGTATGGTACAGGGAGAAACAATAAAAGGTTTCAGCTCAGAATATCATCCACAACTGTGGGCAGTAGCGTTCTGCGCATTGATATTGCTGGGAGTGTGTGCTATGGCGGTAGCTGTCACACTGTCACGGATCGTGATTCGAATCTCTCGATTCCGCCGAAATACACAAAACGGGCGTTTGAAATTGAACTAGAAGAGGGGGTCTACCCCTCTTCTAGATGAAAGGTTTGGATGCGAGGGAATACAATCAAAAATCAACAAAAGTGGAACCAATGTCATTCGGCTTCTCGGCGGATCTCGCTTACACTTTAGGTCTAAAATCAAGGATTAGCCGAGCTACGGAAAGTCATCCAATGCATCACCCGGCTTTGAGTATATCCTATTTAGGAAGTGTTATCTCTTTATCACAACAAATAAAGTGTCCCCATTCGTCATGGGGAGGTCGCTCGACCGGTTTACCACTTACGCCAGAGTTGGGGTGTTGGAGCCGATTTTGAAATTTGAAACCCCGTCGTTTTTTTTCTTTCGGATTTTGGAACCATTTCCGCCGACCGACCTGCGAACCGACACTGAGTGCAGTGTCAGGGTGCTAGCTACAGCTACACACTAGGTGTTATTTTACTTTCACAACCCTGAATCATCTAACCTAGGTCCATCAGGTTTCTCGAGTAAAGCTTTTTTCGCCTTGCTCAAGGCGTAGCAAGGCGAAAAAGCCCGAAAAGCTGCAAGTAAAAAAGTTAGGGTATGTTTTCAAAAAAGCTCTGATTAGGTGAACTACCTAACAAGCTGAAAAGCTAAAAAGCTAACAAAAAAAGTCAAAATTGGTGGCTTTTCCTGTGCTGTTGCTGCCTGTCGGGCCTTGCCTTGTTGACTTTTCGACTTTTTAGCTTGTTGACAAGCTGGAAAGCACAGAAAGTCAAAAAAGAAAACTTGAGATTACTGATGTCTAAGCTAACTAGCAACTTTGTATGGCAACACGGACAGGCCAGCCTCGTTATAGAAATGAAACTGATGGCTGATGGCAACTTAGGGGTCAACACAGCGCATACTATGCGAATCTTTTTGATGCTTTTCCGTTTGCAGAGATTCCAATGCTTTGATCTTGGCTTTTAGAACAACGAGTGTATTCAACACTGGCACGCGAGTCATCGCTTTTTTTGGCCCATACCATTGATCTGAGTCTGATCTCATGCATCAAGTTTCAACGTGTGTATGGCACAGTAGATTATGCATGGCAGTGCATTTTTTTCGGATTTAGATCCCTGCTGTTGAACAAATGTATGGCTCAGATAAACAACTGTTTCTGGCTTTTCCTGTATGCAAACTTTATCTAGTTTATCCTTGCATTCAAACAAAGAGAAATATGACTTGGCACTCAATCCTGTCCTTGTTTTGTTGTAGGCTGAAGGAAGAATTCCTAAGCTGAAGATAAGGTAGAGGAGATTCGAGACAGCGAACTCACGAAACTCTGGATACCACGTGACATCTTCGCCGTCCTTCCGTACGCTCACCACCACTCTGCCATGCATCGTCATGTTCCGCTATTCTATCCGCAAATCCAACGGCTCGACTACTCTATTCAATTTCTATTTCCCCACCCACCTCTCCCTCCTGTTAGTTATTCGGACGGTAGCTTTTTCCTGTGCCAAGGTTTTCCCTCACTGAGGTTTTACTTGGCCAGGTTTTGATGCACCCGATCCAACTTAGTTAGTGTATTCTACTTATCTGTATCATTACGCTGGGCGGGGTTGTCCGTCTTCCTCTGATGCAAGCTTCGAGGATGCCCGGCGTCTGAACTTTCGAGTTCATGGCAAACCAAATACATTAATAGCAACGAGAATGACGAATACCTTATCACTGTTGAACTACTTTGGTACAACTAGTATTATGGGCAACACACGTCACCCAATTGGCCTGCATCTACGTGATCATCTCATTGACCAGTTTCACCTCATGAACTCACCTCATGCTGTGTATGGTCTAGTTGTCAATGCGTGAGCTATAGGCATTTTAAGCCATTGTTTTGCCTAGCTTCTGATAGTTCGATCCCCGCTGTTAAACAAAGGTACGGCTTAGGCATAAACACATAGCTGTTTCCTGTTATAAGCTATTGGTGTCGGTGCACATTAGGGCTCCATGTAAAAGTTTTGCTTGAGTTAGTAACTAGTTAGTAACTCGAGGCCTCTCAGGACCCTTTTTAACAGGTGTTATTAACACTTTCTAACTACATGGGTTAGAAAGTGTTAGAAACAGGTAAGAAACGACTTTTTAACAAGTTAAAAACTGCTAAGAAGTGAGAAACTCCTATTAGCCCCAATTCAGCTCCTTTTCATCGCCTTCCGACTCCTCTTTGTCTGTTTTTTCCTCAAGATCACTGGCTATTCCATTAGACTCACTGACTGAAGGACTCGGGTCAAGGAAGTCGAGTAGTATTGCAGCGTCAAGATTGACGTCAGGATCAATTTCGAAGGAGTCGGACTCAACTGTGGGAGTAACTGAGATGGGAACAGCTTCAGCCTCATCGTCATCATCACCTGGCTCGTTGTTGTTGCTAAAGACTGGTGCGGGATAAGAAACACTTTATTAGTGGTACAATGTATATTACATACCTGGTGCGGGATAAGAAACATTTAGGGGTTTCACCGCACCGGGATTACAAATATAGATCAGGCGGACTCGTCCGCGTCATCCTCTAACACCCCCCCTTGACCGCGGTCAAGTCTGAGAAGTTTTACCCAGTGTTGATGTAACACCCGACCTAACGGTTTCGTGAAGAGATCCACAATATTTCGGTAGTTAGGAATGTGGATGACATCAATCATCTTCTTGTTGACGCAATCGTGAATGAAGTGGTATCGAATAGGAATGTGCTTCATTTTAGTATGTCCATGCGGATCATGGGTGCAGATTACTGTGCCCTGGTTGTCACAGAATAGTGTTGTGGCCGTACTTTGCGGATAATCAAGTTCAAGAAAGAGGTTTCTAAACCAGAGGACATCACGAGCGCAATGACTCGTGAAAACATACTCTGCTTCACATGAAGAAAGTGCGACAATAAGCTGTTGTTTCGAACTCCATGCCAGTGGTGAGTCCCCTAAAAGGATAACAAAACCAGATATTGATTTCTGAGATTCACCCATACCCCAATTGGAATCGGACAGGGCTCAGAAAAGAGGGTAGGGAGCATCAATTTGACCGAGTAAGATGCCATGTGAAGATGTTCTGCGTAGGTAGCGAAGTAAGTGCTTTGCCGCTTGGATATGCGGTTTACCAAAATTCAACATGAACTTTGCGAGCTCACGGACCGTATATGCAATGTCTGGTCGAGTGCATGTTGCCAAGTACATGCATTTCCCCACAATAAAACAGTATGGGAACGACGGTTGTATATCCGCTTTCTCTTTATCTGTTTTAGGGCAATCATCAACAGTCAGGCGTGTATTGGGATGCATTGGAGTAGCAGCGGAATTGCAGGAGTCCATTCCAGTGTCTCGAAGAATGGAGAGAGTGTAAGATTCTTGATGAACCTTTATAGATCGTCGTGAGCGCCAGCGAATGATGGAACAACCGAGATGAAAGTTGACATTGATGTTGTCTGTTATCTTGTAGAACTCCGCTAGTTTAGAGACTACATCGTCAGATTCGGCTTTTGAGGTGGAGGCAATGAGCATGTCGTCAACGCTCGTAGTTGATATCGATTTTTCTGATGTCAATTGGCGTACATGTACGCTCCAATCTGATTCTGTCCGCTTGAATCCAATTTTACTGAATTTCTCATCCAGATCGAGATACCATTGCCTACCCGCCTGTTTCAGTCCATAGAGACCGCAACGGAGGTGCCAGAATCCCCGACCCAATATTTCAGGCTTGTGCATATAGATTTCTTCCTCTAAAGGTCCATTGAGGAACGCTGTTTTGACATCAACTTGGTGTAGTTCCCAGTCGTTGTTAGCGGCCAGGGTGAGCAAAGTACGAATAGACTCCCAGCGAGCTGTAGGTGCAAAAGTATATGTGAAGTCTTGACCGGGAATCATTGTGTAACCCTTTGCAACCAACTGAGCTTTGAATCGCGATATGAATCCATCTTGATTTCTTTTGATGTGAAGGACCCATTTCGAATCCACTGCTTTCTGCCCGGGAGGTAACTTGTCAATGTCTTCATAAACACCCTTCGCTTTTAGTGCTTCCAGTTCTTTGTAAATCGCTCCTAGCCACTCTGTCCAGTAAACAGACAGTTTAGCTTCGTGAACAGATTTTGGATCTTTGGTGTTAGCATCGTCAATAGGTTCTGTTAGGGTGGTATTTGCTTCGAATGCAATCATGACACCCGCAAATGTTGGAAACTCATCTTTGGTCAATTCGACTTTGAGCTCCAGTTCTCCTTGAGATATGAGCATCAGAAGCCCCCCCTCATCCAGATCACCAGTGTGGTCAGCAAAGTAAGCCAGAGAGACTCGTTGGCTAGCAATACGCTTGGACCGACGTGGTGTAACGGATGGAACAGGATTGTCAAGAAGTCGATGTTCGTTTTCAGGCTCAAAGGCTCTGGCTATTAATCAGCTTAAGCTGGCATAGATGGTATACAACATACACCTCATTTTGAGGGTCAGAGCCCAATAATTCATTTTGTGGGTCAGAGCCTGGTATTTCAGCATTGGGTTGATGCTCAGAGGCAACTGCGGGTTGAGGGTCAAAGCCCCACATAACACCCTCACGGTGTGATATTGACCCAAATTAGGTTGTAGGATCAAATGGTATATCATCCCATAAAGGACCTGAATGGATGAGAGGTTCAGATTTGACCTCAGGCAATCTGTGAAATATGACATCACACTGAACAAGAACTGTTCGAGAAGCTGGGAACCAAATGAGGTAACCCTTCAAATCTCGAGCATACCCAAGAAAACGACCTTCTTCGCCTCGAGGTTCAAACTTGGTGAGCGAGTCGGAGTTGAGTCAGTGAGAAGTGACTATACACCCAAAGGGACAAAGATGTGAAAGGTCAGGCTTTTTCTTCATGACCAGCTCAAAAGGTGTTTTCTTTGGGTCGATGGCTGAATGTGGTACACGGACTTTGATGTGTATGGCTGCAAGAGCGGCAAACGGCCAGAAGAAATCTGGCAAATCGCCATCAAGAAGCATGGCTTGAGACATTGAACCGATAGCCCAGTTGCTGCATTCTGAAACTCCATTTTGAGGCAAAGCATCTGGCACAATCTTTTCATACAAAATCCCATTGAGTTTGCAATAATCTTCAAACATTCCGTGTATGTATTCGGGTGCATTGTCACAACATAAACAAATGATTGTTGCATCCAAAAACTTTTCTGCAGCTGTATGAAATTCTATGAAAACTTTGAGAACTTCGGAATGTCATTTAAGAAAGTAGATGAAGACGTAACGCGAGTAGTCATTGATGAATAAAGTGAAGTAATGGTAACCACCATAACCAGGTGGTAGTTTACCACAGATGTCGGTATGGATTCGATACGGAGTACGCTCAGTGTGGGTATGAGAGGTTTTCGGAAAGGGCAGACACTTTATGTTTGCAAGAGCACAGATGCGACAGTGTGGGATCTGTGTATCATCCCAATCCAGACCTGTAGTCACATCTTTCAGCCCTTTAACGTCTATATGGCCCATTAGACAGTGCAAAAACCCGACTTGGTGCTGTCACTATTGAAAGATTTGAGTGCGGCTGCCATTTCTTCACCAGTTTGAATACGGTCGATTAAGGGACGTGGTTTGATTCTATTGAGAAGAGACATTGCAGGGAGTGAGGATGCAGGAATGGGGGTAAGGTTGAGTTTATAGAGATCGTTCCATAGAGCTCCTCGACCAATAACCAAATCAGATTTGAGTAAGGAGAGCTCGCCTTTGAAAATCCAAGTGGCGATACCTTTCTTGTCAAGTTCCGAGCCTGAAACTAAGTTGACGCGTGCAGAGGGAACATGCAGAACATTATTGAGAAGGACTAATGTGTCCTTTCTGTTAATCTTTGTGCATAGTTTTACCAGACCTGTCCCTGGTGCTATTGCTGATAGTTCACTGTTGAATCCATTGATGTGAATAGGATTCTGCAGTGTTTGATATGAATGGAAGAGGGACCGGTTGTAGAAGATGTGTCTGGTGGCACCAGTGTCATAAAATATTGCAGTTTGTTTCGCAATTGCAGCATTAAAGACAGTGAGAGAACACTGGCAAACAGTGTTGGAGTCCATGCCAGGAGGGATGTAGGTATTGAGGATGATTTTGGAAATTGAATCTTGAGCGAGATTTGCATGAACAGTCTCGGTGTTGTCAGCAGTATCAATCGCATCAAGTTGTGAACGTGAAGGTGTAGTTGTGGTGACGTTGTAGGTAGTGGATCTAGATGTAGAGGGAGTGGTGGGAGTAGACTGGGAGTTAGAGTTGGCGCTGGTAGTAGTACGATGGAGGATTTTGATTCGGTTGGTGCAACTGGCGACCACTTGCTCTTGTTATCTCGTCTTCTCGTCGGATATGGGCTCGTTCGGTAGGAGGCAAATGTACGATCTTTGAACCTCTGAACCAGTCCGGATACTGTCCTTGCTTACCTCCCTTGTAAGTGAAACAATCTTTGTGCAAATGACCCACAGGTCTCTCACAATATTCGTTATCGCATATAGGGCGGGAAGTAGACTGAGTGTATTGCTTGCGAGGTCGTTTGCTGTTGGGAGCCGAATAAGTGAGAACGGGTTCTCCACCACGAGGTTGTTTCAGACCGGTGGTGCCAAATTTAGTATTAAACTCTGTTCTCACTGTCATGACAACAGATGTGCTGGATTCGGGGTTCTGCTGCCTCTTGTCTTCGGCTTTTAAGCATTCAAGTACATAGTTGGAAGTGAGTGGTTTCTTTGCGAGCTCGGCTTTAGCCATTTTGTCAGCTAACTGTGATGAGGTATATTGCCATTCTCCATCCTTCCTCATCATCGTTACGAGATGTCGGGCAAATTCGTGGTCAGACATTGCTGTGGGATCCGCATCGGTCAGTTCATTGAACATGTGAAGCATGTCGTCTCGCCATTTGACCGTGTCGTATCCTGGAGCTGGAAGGTATGTGAGAATGGTTTGTTTTAACTGTGTGGCTCGCATAGAGTTAGTTGGTCGATATTCATTTCGCAAAGCTTCCCAGGCTTGTTTTTCAAAGACGTAGCGCTTCACGAGGTGAATCTTGGACTGAGGAATGGCTTTGACAATAAGTGACAGGGCTTTGGCATTTCCCAGTTTCCATGGACCAGCTCGTTTCATAGCTTCTTCGACTTCTGCTTCGTTGCCAGGAATGGTAACTGTAACATTGTTCCCATTATCATCTTTGGCTTTGATTCTCCGTAATTTTCGTAATTCAGGAATTGGAGGTAGTTCGGATTCTGGGCCTTCGATATATTTCCACTGGTCATAAGCTTTCATCTTCAATGATGCTTTGTACTCGAATTTGGCATAGTTATTGGTTCGGCCATCATCCATAAGCTTCGTCAACTCTAGTTGAAGTTTCTCAGACAATGTGGTCGTCTCAGGTGTAGTATTGGACAACATTGGATTGAGGTAGAGTAATAGGGGTTATAGCGTATTGGTGATTAAATGATTATATCTTCGAGAATCTGTTGCAGCTTTCAGAATGCGGGGCCCATAACCTGTTAAAGACTGGTGTGGGATAAGAAACACTTAGGGGTTTCACTGCACCAGGATTACAAATATAGATCAGGCAGACTCGTCTGCGTCATCCTCTAACAGTTGTCATCACCTGCATCTCTGTGAATTTCAGGGTGTTCACAAACTTCTTTGAAGATGTTGGGACCATCCATGAAGGGTCCAAGCACCTTCGACATCTCTCGAAATCATACAACTGGTGGTCATTGTTTCACCTTTAACTCACCAGACATCTATGAAGAAATGAGGATCCGTCTTCGATAGAAAAAAAAAACACATGATGGGCAAATGTTTACCATAATATTGTCCAATGCGAACAATGTTTGAGACAGTACTAACAGATTGTGAAGCTCAAAGAGGGGAATTCATCCAAGTAATATTGGATCCTGTCCATTCATCGGGCATTGAGTTCACCATTACTGAGAAGAGCTTAACTGCCACACTGCACGTACATCCAAGACTTTTTTTGAACTATTCCAATGCCACTTTCATGGTACTTTGCTGTAAGCTAAGGAAGAATTCCTTAGCTGAAGATAAGGTAAAGGGAGAGATGAGACAGCCAACTCACCATGACGACTCTAGACACCATGTGACAACTTCGCCGTCTTTCCATACTGTCACCACCACACTGCTTTGCATCATCGTGTCCGCCATTCCCATCCGCATATCCAACAGCTCAATTACTCCATTCATTTTCGATTTCGCCACCCTCCTCTCCCTTCTATTAGTTATTCTATTAGTTATTTGGACGTTAGCTTTTTCCTGAGCCAAGGTTTTCCCTCACTGAGGTTTTACTTGGCCAGGTTTTGACGCACCCGATCCAACATAGTCAGTAGTTTACTTATTTGTATCATTACACTGGGCGGGGTTGTCTGTCTTCCTCCGAGGCTTCGAGCTTCGAGGACGCCCGGCATCTGAACTTCTGAGGTTCAGGAGAGACTCCTCTCCTGTGCGGAAGTTCATGGCAAACAAAATCTATTACTAGCAACGAGAACGGACGATACCTTATAGTGTCACCCGACCAATCAATTTAATTGATTCGCAGGCGCCTGCATCTCCATACTGAAGTGATCATACTGTTATCTCATGGAAACAATTCAATGTGTGTATGGTTCAGTGGTCAACATGCCTGTTTTGAGTAATGAATAATTCTTTTTCCCTTAGCCTCCGATTTTGATCCCCGCTGTTAAACAAAATATGTGACTCAGCGATAAACACATCTATGAACTGTTTCCGGTTTTTTTTCCTGCTATAAGCTTGCGATGTCAATTTTATCCTTGCATTGAACCGAATGAGAACTACGACTTGGCACTCATTGGTGTCGGTGCAAGACTTGTTTTGTGAAACTTTCAAGACACTTTTTTTTTTTTCGCAGGAGCCTGCATCTATAAAGTGGTTGATAAGTCTGATCTCATCTACACTTTAACGCGCGTTTGGTGTAGTAGTCAACGTGCGAGTAACCAGAAGTCACAGTTCTCGTTCAGTTGAATGCAGGGATATAGTCGAGGCAAGCAAAAGCCTGAAACGGTCCGATTGAACTATCGGCGGCTAGGAGAAAAATATTCCGGATGAACATAGTTATGCGTTGACCACGGAACCATACACACATTAAATTGAATCATGAGATCAGACTGATGATTGATCAACAGGATGGCCTGTCCAATAAGTATATGCAGGCGAGTTCTGCGAAGAAAAAAAAACAAATCAATCGGGTGACATGTGTTGCCCACTGCGATGTACCTTGAAAGTGGGCATTGGAATAGTTCAAAAAAAGTCTTGCACATACGTGCACTGACACCAATGAGTGCCAAGTTGTAATTCTCGTTCGGCTGAAAGCATGGATAGCTTATAACAGGAAAAACCGGAAACAGCTGTGTCTATGTTTGTTTGACATCGGGGATCGAACTATCGGAGGCTAGGCGGAAAAAACTGAGTGACCCTGACAACTCACGCATTAACCACTGCCATACTGGAACAAGTGAGTTCATGAGATCAGACTGATCAACGAGATGATCACATAGCCAATCGGGTGACGTCATCAGGAAGCACGGATCAGCTACCTGGCTCCGTGCTAAGCTAAATCGCACCAATAGCCGAGATTGCCCCGGTAGTACATGGCACTTATCAGTAGTGCTCGATAGTACTAGGTAGTATTGTGTTTTTTCAACAGGAACTCAGTAGCTTAAGTAGGGTTGTACTGATACTGCAGTAGCTCACATGAATAAGTTTCCATTCCATACCAAATATCTAGCTGCCATAACTTCCAAGCTCATATATAACAAAGTATCTGCTTGAATTCACCTTTTACAATACTTAACTGATTTTGAAGGTGCTGCTGACAGAGGGGCAAGGGGAAGCAATTGCAAGGGCGCCACGGAGCGGAGTGTTTATTTCAGGAAAGTCCGGAGTGATTTTTTTGAAGTCCGACATCAGCACGTGCATGTTGAAAAGACGGCCTTTGGAAATCAACAAAGTCCATTACATCTTTCCTCTCAACCACCACATTGTTCATTCCGCACCATCTACCTCCTCTCTGTGAGTCAATTTGCTATTGTGGGCTACCCTCTCATTCCAGCTTGACCTTTGCAGGCTTTCCCGAGCGCCCTTCGCTCCGTTATTCTAGTCCCAGTTACTTAGGTGCCAGCATTTCTTTTAGAGTCGACTTTGCATACAAGGTATATTTCTGGTCTGACAGTATTGTTTGACCTTTTTCGTGTAGGATATGAACCAGTGCGGGTTATCTTGAGATTTGTGTACAGGAGGAACAATGTTGAACGGTTTACCCACTCCAGGCAGGTAAGTCTCGGTGTCTCTTGTTGGTTGAATCGGTGCTTACAATTCTTAGTTCTTTGAATTTGTATCTTGCGAACCGCACTCTCTTATCGTACCACCTCACTGTTAACTTATATTCGAGCAATGCTGGGTGGTGTTAAGTCCTATTTATTCCTTGTTAGGATAGTCTCCCACTCGCAGGTGATACAGAAGATGACGAGAAGGTGGAGAGAGGAATCAGATGAACAACGTGTTCTAGTCATTCATGTCTTTACATGCCTGTATAATAATATTTCTGAATGCTATTATGTTTTCTATATAATGGTTCTCTTACTGTCTAAATAGTCCTATGGAGGGTGTGTAGTACTGGTAGTTATGGTTCAATGATACTATCTGACACTATATAAATCCATATTCAAACTATACAGGTCTATATTGACTGTGGTGACGGCTATCTGGTACTACCTGGTACTACCTGGTGTTGCCAGTGACTACAGGTGCAACCTATTAGGGTACTTGTCAACGAGGCTACCAAGTCTATCTAGACAATGTGGTGCCATATAGACATCCCCGTGTTTCCTGATGGTGTGTTGTCCATAATACTAGGTGTAGCATAATACTAGGTGTAGCCAAAGACCGTGACAGTGGGCGTCGGAATAGTTCAACAGTGACAAAAGAAGGGCACAATTAAGTGCCAAGTCATAGCTCTCGTTCGATTGTATGCAAGGATAAAGTAGACATACAGTTGTTTAACGACAGGGATCGAACTATCAGAGGCTAAGCGAAAAATGCTTGGTGGACGCATATATCTCGCGCATTGACCACTAGACCACACATGTCAAAATGGGTCCTTGAGATCAAACTGATCAAGGGGATGATCACTTTGGTGTGCTCATTTGAGTTCTGCGAAAAAAAGCCAATCAATCATTTGGATGACGTGTGTTGCCCACTCTACGCCATACACTTCTTCTGAAAGCTGAGATCGAAGTATTGGAATCTCTGCAAACGGAAAAGCATCAAAAGATTGAAATTTGTCGCATATCTCGTATCTGCCGTGTTGATCCCTAAGCCATACAGTCGCTGCAGTGTAATGACTTGGACTGATCATCAGGATGATCACGGAAGAACTGCATAGTCAGCCAGGTACCACAGCAACGTCGTTCTTCCCGCATCTGTCAAACTATGTCATAGGTCTCCCTCATGATTGCAGCAACCCAAAAATTGTTTGTTACGGTTACATTGATTGCAAACGGGGATGTCGGTGAGCAAGCACCGGTGTAGCATCAAAGTGACACAGGAGGCTTGGTAGTCAAAAATTGATGAAAAACCAGCTACTCACATGCTGACCACTGAATTCTTTGAGAGCTAAATGTGAATGTGAAGTTGGAGTACTTGTCAAAAGATTAGAAACTTTATGATATGACAAACTCTTGCTGTTACCATAATACATACTCGGAGTCCGGAAGCTGAAGTACTGAGGAGCGGGTACAAAAATACAAGAAGCCGCAAAACATATTCACATACTAGCTGCTAGGCTACATATGGATGTATGGCAGTAATAAGCTGCAAAAAATAAATTGGGTCAAAGTTGCTTAAAAACCATGGTTTTTGA